>JAKTWY010000015.1:0-236558 GCA_030582335.1 Yamadazyma nakazawae
CATATTCTTTCTTATATCTTTTCTCTGATAATTATATCTTTATCTTTGATAAACGTCATCTTAACCCGTTGACCAATTTATCAAGTTATTGACTACAAAAGACATATCTGCTGAATAATCCAAATCAAGCTTCTCTTTCAATAGAATATGCTTCTAACTTTTCATACGATCCCTTATTAAATGTTTAATTAATTAGTCTCATTTTATCTCACGAATAATTTCATGTTCAATTTTGTCAAATTCGCAATATCTACTGATGTGATTTTTTAGCAACGGTCCAAACTTAAAACTCTTTCTGTCCTTGAAAGATGTAAAGTTTAAAGTTGCAGATGATTTTGTATTAATTTATTTATTTTATCTATTTATTACAATTATTCATCGGCTCAAGTATAGAGTCTAATAATTTTTCTAACCCTACAATTTCGTCTCAATGACTCCCTTTCACGTCTTATAGCCTGTAAGCATCTCTCTACTAAATCGCTAACCACCTAACCTGATTTGTCGAGTCAATCCTATCGGTGTTTATGTATACAAGTAATGTTTAAACAGTTTGTACGATGTGTTTACCGTCTCTCAATGTATTAAAATTGATATATAGACAGATGTTTTATCTACAGGATTCAAAATTTGGCTGCGATCTGTCACCTTCATATATTCTTCTAATTCAATTTCTAAGCCAGCTAGTTTTACGCGTAGCACTCTACTATTGCTTGGTATTGATCATATCTATGAATAACATTCCAACACACCCCAATTCGATTACTTCACCTCAATACCATTACATATCGATGAGTGAGAATAACTCTACAGCAACTCCGATTCATCATACAACCTTTAATACCTCTCACGGAATCTCAACAAGCCAAGCCCTTCCCAGCTATGCAGAATTACTACCAATAAACCTGTCATCTTCAGTCACCACTAATCCAAGGAGAGACGTCTCTCACTATCAAAGTAACGTCTTACCGTATGATGTATCATCAGGGTCTTACACTGATGAACAGGTTGAAAAAGCCGTTGAAAAATACCTTAACGTGCTTGGTACACACATGAGATCAGAAGATCAACTCCATGCTTTAAACTCTACCTCAGAGTTATTGTTCAATAGAACACTCTTGTGCCTGGAAAGGATTAAGAGATATATGGAATTTTGTGATTTATGCTTTGGGCCTTTAACAAGTCCTCTCGTAAAAGAAAAAGCATTAATGTTAAAAACAAGAATCAGAACTAATAGATTAGGAGATTCTACTACCAGGATAATTGCGGCGGTGAGACACAAGAACCCCTTGTTATGTTTGGTGTCGCATGTTGCATTGGTCTTATGGTTCCGTTTTGATTTCGGATCGGGTGATTTGTCTGGTTCCAATCGTCCTGATTTTACTAATTTAGACTGGCAACACTACAAGTTTATGTTTGGGACAACGGGTGATAGATCTAGAGCTATAAGTCCAGCATATCAATATTGTTTGATGAAAGCAGTCTTAACAATAATCCATAGTGAAGATCAAAAAATGTACAATCCATCAACTCAAGTCCCTGGATCTTGGGGTTCTGAAGATGCGGAGAAAGAAATGGGAATGTCATCAATTTGGGGTCAAGGGATTATTCCAGGCTTCCCAACTTTCGGTAATGCCCAAAAATTCATTCATTTGGCTGCTGGATTTGCAAAACATGAAAAATATTTTGTACCACGTACTGGTCATATCCCCCCAACACCATTACAAGAACAAATATTCCCGTGGTTAGAGTCTACAAGAGCCCAAACTGAAAAGTTTTACGTGCAATTATATAAAGAAAATCCTCACCTTAGAGCGACTCGCCCTGATTTATCATGTATCTCTTTCTTCAATACGCTTGAAGAATGTAGAAAAGTTATTCTTCAAGACCTGGTATACTTTTTGAGTAAAGCAGAAAAAAGCATCTTTGCAAGTCACCCAATATTTAAGTCAGAGGCGTACAGAAAATACTACGATCTTGTTTTGAAGGATGATACTGTAACAAGTGATCTTGAAGGATTGAGGAATGGGTGCAAAAGTGACATATATGATAAAATAAAATCGGATAGCACAAATAATACTGATGAAAGTAATATTTCGCCTTCACTTAAGAATGTCACAAGCAGGCCCTTGACCGACATCACCCCAAAAAACCAAAATGTCAAAAGACCCAAGTTTAATCAAGTTACCACAAATGATGTACTGGTTCATAACAGCTTTAACAAGGAAAACGCTCAAAGTGGGCCAAGTATTCAAGTGTCAAACAACAAGCCAGATATTCAAACTTCATCGGAACAAACAACAGACAAGATAGACCAGTTAAACAAAACACTTCAAACATCCTTGGAAGTTGATACTTCTCTGTTGAATACATTGGAACCATTTGATACTTCATATAATACCAGTGCGCTAGACACAACAATCGAAACATTTAATCCAAACATTATTGGTTCAAGTCCACATAGTATGAGACTCGGGAACCAGAGTAAGAATGCTGCCGAAGAAATGCCTGATATCCCAATGAAGCATAAGCTTAAAACTCTGTTAGAAGTTGTTAAAGAGTGGTATGATCAAACTACCTTACCCTACTGTATTGAAGAGAGGAACAAGTTATTTGCTAATAAATGGAGAAAAGAGAGAAAAAACCAAGCACTATACACCCGAAAAAAGCATATTATCAACTTTGTTAACCGTTTAAAATACCAGGGTCCTATTTCCTTTAAGGGGAGGAGCAGGGAGGAAGTAGCTGTTGTCCTCGACCATTATTGTTCTATCAATAAACTAACTCTTTATAATCTCTGTACGTACTTAGCAGCTGACGCCGATGGCTTTTTTCAAAAGTTGACCACACGGAGATGATTAAATCAATACGTAGTTAGCTTTTGTTTTTCAATGAATTTGAATTGCAATTCAATTTTAGAGCACCTCCGGCTAAACTAATCCTAGAGCTGATCTGAAATCGTCTAAAAGATAGCAATTACATATGTTCTACGCCTCACCTTTCCTGATGGCATTTTGTAACAACTGCGTTTGAATTCGCTGTCAAAATTATTAGTCGTATTACATCATAGTGTCCTGCACTTAGCTATAATGATTGAATGAGAGCCGGTTTTTCGGGATTTTTAGGAGGACATAAATGTAGGATAGCTTAATATAAACAGCGGAGAAGTACATCGTAGATGACCTTTTCCTAAAGGTTTGTGCCCCACTTCGTTGTGCACATCTATCCAGAGAATTTTCTTCGATCTTGGAAGTGAATACTCAGCGCATTTACACTCGTCAACCACCAATGGGTATGAGTACAGCTTATCAGTAAATTCATATTAGTAACATTAACATCAGATGGCTCCAGTTAGCCCCAATTACTCTATTGGGCGTATTAAGTAGGATCCATGTATCATCAACAATCTGTAATAGTGCACCACCGCAAAAAACAAAATAGATTTTCGGGTTAATTAAGTGAAATAAAACTCGGTAGTACATGTACATAGTTGGTTTTGATTCTAGTTTCTTTTCGTGGGGCTTGCTTCCCTTAACTCTCCAGTACCCTTATCGAACAGTATAGATTTCCAAGAACGTAACTTAGTCATCTATTTTAACTCTATAACAAAGTAATATCATCCCTCAACTCGGATCTACTTACGCAACCAGTCATCTACTCATCGCCTCAAGGTTAGAAATCTCCTTAACACGAAAAACAAAAAAAAAATAGGAATTGTGTCGGAAAACATGGCCAACGTAATTTCCTGCATATGCACCTTCTTTTTCTCTGGGGCCGCCCTGACTTTCTTCTGATGAACTAAAAAAGAAAATCATGGAGACTACAAATACCGGTGGAATCCACTTGTTTTGAGTTTATTTACTCAATTCATTTATTATGACTGTCACTGACTCTACACCAGCCCAATCTGTTATTAACACTGCTGTCGGTGCTGTTCCAGTACCATTCCCAACCATTGGTTCTAACATTTTAGAATTATTCATGTTAACTGGTAAATCTGCCATTGTTACTGGTGGTGCTAGAGGTATTGGTTATGTAATTTGTGAGTCTTACTGTCAAGCTAATCTTGCCAAATTAGCAATCGTTGATTACTCTATTCATGAAGAAAACGTTGCTAAATTAAAGAAAACTTACCCAAACACCCAAATTGAATTCCATCAATGTGACGTTAGAAAGCCTGAAAATGTCAAGAGCGTTATCGAGAGCGTTCATGAGTCTTTCAGTATTATTGACATTTTTGTTGCTAATGCTGGTATTCCATGGACTTCTGGTGGTATTGTTGATGCTGATAACGATACTGAATTTCACAACGTCATGAATGTCGATGTTAACGGTGTCTACTACTGTGCTAAAAACATTGGTAAAATCTTTAAAGAACAAGGTAAAGGTTCTATGATCTTTACTGCTTCTATGTCTGGTCACATTGTTAATGTTCCAAACTTCCAAGCTCCATACAACGCTGCTAAAGCTGCCGTTTTACATTTTGCTAAATCTTTGGCAGTTGAATGGGTTGATTTCGCTAGAGTTAACACAGTTTCCCCAGGTTACATGGCCACAGAAATCTCCGATTTTTTGCCTCAAGAAATCAGAACTCACTGGTGTAAATTGATTCCAAAAGGTAGAGAAGGTGTACCTCGTGAGTTAGGAGGTGCTTACTTATATTTGGCCAGTGATGCTGCTAGTTACACCACTGGTGCGGATATCAGAGTCGATGGTGCCTACACTGCTCCTTAATTATAGATATATGTATATTAGTAAACAATAAAAATGAACATAAAAAGTTGAAATAAAAAAGGCTGCAAAACACCCCAAACTAGAAATACGTCATGTAGCGAATACGAG
This sequence comes from Yamadazyma nakazawae, assembly GCA_030582335.1. Classification (NCBI taxonomy): domain Eukaryota; kingdom Fungi; phylum Ascomycota; class Pichiomycetes; order Serinales; family Debaryomycetaceae; genus Yamadazyma; species Yamadazyma nakazawae. The sequence goes on from JAKTWY010000015.1 coordinate 4,840, forward strand.
CTTTTTCAATACGCACGACAGTGAAGGTTTTTAATTGGCTCACATGCTTGTTCATTCGTTCAAGTAAATCAGCCAAGGTTTTGTAATAAGTACTGGCTTGTTGTACCAATTATGGCGATACTCTCCCTCAGATCAACTACCCAAAAAAGCTTGTACGAAGAGTGCGGAAGTAGTCGGTACCAACCATGGACTACACCATCCCTCGGCTATCGCAGAAAATCGGGACCTCTTCACAACTTTTTTCGCGACACACTGCTACCCCAGATTTCTGATACCCGGCCCCGGCGTCGGGAGCAGTGGGAAGAGTATGTTCCAGACACGACTTTGGGACTAGCCAATTAACGCTTGAGAAAATCCCATTACTGGGATCTCAGACTGATTGGTGTTTTTTCACACTAAAGCAAAAAGTTTTCCTGTTTCAACTACCGCTTCCATAACACCAATTAATTAATTAATTATCCAATAATGTTGGGTTTACGTAGCGTGATTAATAAACAGTCTACTAGGCTCTTCTCCCAATCCCATGTTTCTAAACAAACTTTCGGACAAAATATCAAGGGTACTGATTTTAATGCTGCCAAATATATGGGCCAAAAATACCACGTTATAGATCATGAATATGACTGTGTGGTCGTTGGTGCTGGAGGTGCTGGTTTGCGTGCTGCCTTTGGTTTGGCCGAGGCCGGTTTTAAGACTGCATGTGTCTCCAAGTTATTCCCAACAAGATCTCACACTGTTGCTGCTCAAGGTGGTATTAACGCAGCTTTGGGTAACATGCACAAGGATGATTGGCACTGGCATATGTACGATACTGTCAAGGGTTCCGATTGGTTAGGTGACCAAGACGCTATCCACTACATGACCAAAGAGGCTCCTCAATCTATTTATGAATTAGAAAACTATGGTGTTCCATTCTCTAGAAATGATGAAGGTCGTATTTACCAAAGAGCCTTTGGTGGTCAAAGTAAAGAATACGGTAAAGGAGGTCAAGCTTACAGAACTTGTGCTGTTGCTGACAGAACTGGTCACGCTTTGTTGCATTCTTTATACGGTCAATCCTTGAGACACGATACCCATTTCTTTATTGAATTTTTCGCTATGGATTTATTGATGCAAGATGGTGAATGTGTGGGTATTATGGCTTACAACCAAGAGGATGGAACCTTACATCGTTTCCGTGCCCACAAAACCATTATGGCTACTGGTGGTTACGGTAGAACTTATTTCTCTTGTACTTCTGCTCATACATGTACCGGTGATGGTTACGCCATGGTTTCTAGAGCTGGTTTACCATTGGAAGATTTGGAATTTGTTCAATTCCATCCTTCTGGTATCTACGGTTCCGGTTGTTTGATCACTGAAGGTGCTAGAGGTGAAGGTGGTTTCTTAGTGAACTCTGAAGGTGAAAGATTCATGGAACGTTACGCTCCATCTGCTAAAGATTTAGCTTCTAGAGATGTTGTTTCCAGAGCTATTACTATGGAAATCAACGAAGGTAGAGGTGTAGGTCCAGAAAAGGATCACATGTACTTACAATTGAGTCATATTCCAGCCGCTGTTTTGAAGGAAAGATTACCAGGTATTTCTGAAACAGCTCACATTTTTGCTGGTGTTGATGTTACCAAAGAACCAATTCCGATTTTACCAACTGTCCATTACAATATGGGTGGTATTCCAACTAAATGGACCGGTGAAGCTTTAAAGAAGAATGAAAAGGGTGAAGATGAAGTTATTCCAGGTTTGTTTGCTTGTGGTGAAGCTGCTTGTGCTTCCGTCCACGGTGCTAACAGATTAGGTGCTAATTCTTTATTGGATTTAGTTGTCTTCGGTAGAGCTGTTGCTCACACCATTACCGATCAATTGACCCCAGGTACTCCATTAAAGGCTTCTCCAAAGGACATTGGTATGTTCTCTATTGAAAACTTGGATAAGTTAAGGAACGCTAACGGTACTAAATCTACCGCAACCATCAGATCGGATATGCAAAGAACTATGCAAAAGGGTTGTGCAGTTTTCAGAACCCAAGACACCTTAGACAAGTGTGTTGAACACATTAGCGAAGTTGACAAGTCTTTTGCCGATGTGAAGACCAGTGATAGATCTATGATCTGGAATTCTGATTTGGTTGAGACCTTAGAATTACAAAACTTGTTAACTTGTGCTACTCAAACTGCCGTTTCTGCTGCTGCCAGAAAGGAATCTAGAGGTGCTCATGCCAGAGATGATTACCCTGACAGAGACGATGAGAATTGGAGAAAGCACACATTATCATACCAAACAAATTTCGGTGATAACGTTAAATTGGATTACAGAGATGTCATTAGAACCACTTTGGATGAAAACGACTGTAAGCCAGTTCCTCCTGCTGTTCGTGTTTACTAATGCATATATTTATTAATACACATATTTGATGTCATAAGTTTTAGGTTGTAAAATAAATTTTAAAATTGCACCGTTGCATTATAGCAACAGAATTTTCGAGATTTTCGAGGTGGGGCATTGTCTCACTTGCTTTTGGTCCTTAGCCTTCATTTAGGGGGAACCCCGAGCCCGGAATGTTTGAACGACTTTTAGGAATATTTTGTTCTAAGATTGAAATTATTGGACCTTTTACTCTACGAATAGACTATCCTAGCACAAGTCATCTATTAATCGATTCAATATTAGCCGTAGACACTATCTGAAGTAGCAACAATTTTAAATTGTTAAGCATACCGGGTGCGTATCTAGCAATCTAAATTTTTATAAATAGGAGCGAGATCCACATTCTGTCTCACAGTTTAATTTACCACAAAATATATAAAATTAATATGTCTTACCAAAGTTTCGTTAATCCCAAACTTGGCGATTTACCAAGTAAAGCTCCAGAACCAAAGAAAAATGCATTGGATTTATTTAGCTTGAAGGGTAAAGTTGCTTCTGTTACTGGATCAAGTGGAGGTATTGGTTTAGCCGTTGCTGAAGCATATGCTCAAGCTGGTGCTGATGTGGCTATTTGGTACAATTCCAAGCCTGCCGATGATAAGGCTGAAAACATTGCCAAGACTTATGGTGTTCGTGCTAAGGCCTACAAATGTAACATTGCCAATGCTGAAGAAGTTGAATCAGTGATTGATCAAATCGAAAAGGATTTTGGTACAATTGATATCTTTGTTGCCAATGCCGGTGTTCCATGGACTGTCGGTGAAATGATACACGCTGAAAGTCATAATGACTGGAAGAAGGTTATTGATCTTGATTTCACTGGAGTTTACTACTGTGCTAAACATGTGGGTAAGATTTTTGAGAAGAATAAAAAGGGGTCTTTGATCTTGACTGCTTCAATGTCGGGCCATATTGTGAATTTCCCACAACAACAGGTCCCATACAATGCTGCTAAGGCCGCAGTTATACATATGGGTAAATCTTTGGCTGTTGAATGGTCTCACTTTGCTAGAGTTAATACCGTTTCTCCAGGTTATATTGCAACTGAAATCTCTGAATTTGTTGATGAAAATGAAAAGAGAACATGGCATCAAATGACTCCAATGGGTAGAGAAGGTACTACCCAAGAGTTGGTCGGTGCATACTTGTACTTGGCCAGTGATGCTAGTACTTTTACTACCGGAAGTGATATCATTGTTGATGGTGGTTACTGTGCTCCATAAGCTCGCAGCCAAATTGTATATACATATAGATAAAACAGCATTTGATAGACAGCTTGAAAAACTTAACGTAGTGTTATGCTTTGGTTAATGACAATGTTTGTACCAGCTACATAATCTTCATCACATCAATTTTTAGTTTTATTATGTCATTTCTCGTTAGTTTCTTCATCCTCGTTTCTTTACACTCACTTATTGCCTCAATCGCGAACTCACTGTTTAACACTAAAGATGAATCACGACGAGGATCTTACGGCCTCCCATTGGGATGACGTGCCTTCTTCTACGAACAACGCATTTTCCAGCAATAGCACTTTCTTAGACCCAGCCTTCAATGGATTTCAAGATTTGTCACTCAAAGACAAACAAGACAGCTCTGAAGACGAGGACAACGAACATGATAAAGAAGATAGTGACATAGAACATCACTCTAGCCAAGCAGATCATCAACTGGACTTGCAATCAGGTAGCCAACCAGATTACCAATCTCATACTTACTATTCCAGTGATCCTGGTCTTGGATTGGCTGAGCTTGGTTCAACTAGCCTCCAAGGTTCGGCCTACGACACTGCAAGGTCAGAACTTGAACAAATGCACGAATTAAAGAAAGAACAGAGAGATTTACAGAAATCAAAACTTATGAGTGAACTAGCAAGTAATGACGATTTCGATGCACAATTGGAACAGTCACTTTTATCTCCAGGGAAAAGCGGAAATGATGCATTATTTGCTGACTCTGGAACTAATCCTATTCAAGTAGATTTTTCTAAAAGCTCAAGTTCTAAGCCCAAGAGCGGCAAAAAGAAAGTGTTTAAACGTCCTAGGAAGTATTCACCTCAAAAAAATGCTGAACATTTGGGATCCGTAGATAATGAGAATTTGGGCCCCCTTGGTGCTGCAAACAAATCGTTTGATAATCTATCTGTAAAATCATCTAATGCAAAAGATGAATTAGTAAAAGAAGCAGAGGCACCTTTGTATGATATACAGCAAACTTCTACCAATGCTCCTGCGACGCCCGTCCTCGATAAACCAGCTGAAACAATCGAGAGAAAAAGCCTGCTTGATATTGTAGTGAGCGATCCAATGAAGGTTGGTGATATAACAAATGCTCATATAGTTTACACCATTACGACCAAGAATAAAAGTTCTGAATCCAGTGGATTACCACAACAGTCAGAGTTCAGTGTAACAAGACGATATAAGGATTTTAGATGGATCTACCATCAATTACAAAATAATCATTTGGGTTGCATCATCCCTCCACCACCTTCAAAACAGACTTATCTCGGAAGGTTTAATGAAAGTTTTATTGAGAATAGACGTCTTTCGCTAGAAAAGATGTTGACTAAAATCAGTTCAATTCCTGGTCTATCAGATGATCAAGATTTCATTCTTTTTTTAACCAGTGAAAACTTTGCTAATGATTCCAGAGAACGTGAAAGAATAAGCGGGTCAGAAGCTTCGATGCAAAGTAGTGAATTGTTGGACAACCCTGCAGATACCAGCTCTGCTAATAATGGGTTCATGTCATCAATATTTACTATTGCTAATAAACTTCAAGAACCTGATGAATATTTCGAAAATAAAAAGCATTATATCGATAATCTTGAGTCCAACCTCAAGAACTTCTACGGTGCTATAGAATTAATCATCAATCAAAGAATAGATATTGTCAATATCATTGATCAAATAAGCACAGCAATTGAAGAATTAGCAGGACTAGAGATCTCCAAGAAAACAACTGATTTGCTTCTAGCTTTCAATGATGTGCATATAAAACTCAAAGATAATTTAGATAGAGTCAATCTCCAAGATCATTTAACCTTGGGTTTTACAATCGAGGAGTACTTGAGAATAATCGGATCTATAAAGTATGTTTTAGATCAAAGATTAAAGATTTATCAATCGTATCAAAACTACAATAGTGATTTATCTAAGAAAAAGGCTCTGTTATCCAAATACAAACTGAGAAATCATGTTGACAAGACAAAAGTACTAGAGTTTGAGATTGAAAAATTACAGACAAAAACTGATTTATTTGAAACCAGGTTTAAAACAATTAGTGAAACGATAAAGGGTGAATTGGAAAACTTTGAGTATGAAAAGATTGATGATTTCAGAAACAGTGTGGAAATTTTTATTGAAAGTTCAATTGAATCTCAAAAGGAAAGTATTGAGGTTTGGGAAACTTTCTATGAAAGACAAGGCTTATCGTCATATTAACTTAATAGGTAGATAGCAACTACTAACTAGAGGCTTATTAAATTGTAGTCAATAAAATTCTTTCATTGCTCCTTGAAACCGCCGGGAGGCTACGGCGATTAGTTGATATTCCAATTCGGCTAGAATCGGTAAATACTCTCCTCTTATTGTCAATGCAACATGTATCACCAGAAAAAAAAAAAATACAGGTTAGTAATCCGAGGGTAAAGCAGGCTTTCTCAGGGGCATTAATGCAAATAAAAGGCGCCGCAGCGCAGCGCATTTCATATCCGAGGGCAGTACCGGTGCCAGACCATTGACTCAATACAATATGATTCATCCAAGTTAAAAGGGGAACCATTTCAATTTTTTTTAAAATTATTCTAATATTTCAACTGTTACAAAATTTTGGTTTAAAACCAGCGAAGCCTGATACTTTAAAGCCTTATTCGAATCCTATGTACTCCCATGAATCAAGTCCAATTGAACCCTACTCGGTTATCTATACTATCTGTAAATCGGTCTAAATATTGGATTTTTAAGACCGCTATACTTAAACTTTTGTATTTTGAAGCCACAAAGGATGCAGAAGACGATGATTTTGGTTCCTCTGAGGACAGTGATGATGATCTGGTTGATGAACTCACCAGTGAACTTGATGTAAGACTTTTAACTTCTGATTTGAGAATTGGATTTAATGATCCCTTTAAAAAGAATAAACAGTTGGGATCGATTTCTTCAAATTCGAGTTCTAACGTTGAAAAAGAAATGGACAACACCAACAAGAGATTATCCGTCACGAATACTAACTCATTTGTAAACTTGGATAACGTTGACACAACTTCTAATTCTCATGATTCAGATAGTATTTCATCAGATGAGCCCAACTTTTTCTTTCATATTGCATTTACCCCGACTGAGTGTACAGTCATATGTGAATACCATATAATGGAAAGCTATTTTCTGGAAGCTTTAAGCATTTGTTCGCAATTGGGATATGAAGATGTAACATTATTGAAAGAAACATTTGTTAATTTACAAGTTGATAGTGGAGGATCTGAAAATAATTATCGGATCCTTGAATTAACAAAACCGTTATCGGAGAACAATATCCCAGTGTTCTTCTTATCAAGCCATTTCAGTGATATTGTATTGATCCCTAGCAATTCAGAGACTAAAGTTATCAGTATTCTAACTCAAAAGAATTTTGAATTCAATGATTTGAGTGGTAGTTATATAATCAACAACAATAAGAGTGGACCCACCGAAGAAAAATTAAGCCCAAAAAGCTTGGAGAACGATGTATTCCAATTGTTTAAGGAATCAGATATCAAACCATTTATTGATAGTAGTATCAGTTTGCTCTTAACTGGTGCAAGATCAAATGACGTATCTACCACTATATTAAAGACTGCTAACAATATTGCATCCAATAAGATCCCAGATTATTTTGCCATTACCAGATCCTCCGAGAGTGAAATTTCCTTGATATTACCCAAGTCGTCTAAGCAAAGAGCCAAGATGGGATTTAACTCAAGATTTTTGATGGGCTCAACACAGGATGCCTTGAACCCTGTAACCATCGATTTACAAAATATACCCTTGGATTCAACTGGTATTGTGGCTGGTATGGCCAGTAAACTTATTAATGGCGTCGAGTCTCTTCCTGGGTCTTTCCCCTTTGAGTTAAACTATTTATCTATGGCAAAGTCGGCCATTTTGATGATTCCAAAGGAGAATGTGGAATTAGTTAACGAAATTTTGAATAGCATTGATTATGACAGCTTATGAACTATATACTTGTAGAGAATACACGGACTATAATGGAGTAGATATTTATTTCTACAATGCAACAAATTTATATGCAATAAAGACCAGGGGGATTTGATTTAGTTTCTTTTACCCTTTTTCTTTTTGTTGGTGGTCGACCAACCTTCTTCATCAACAGATGGCATTTTATCAGCACTTTGAATGATAGCTTGAGACCAGGCAGTCAAATCATTTGGGTTTGTGAGCTGTCTTTCGAGTTTTTGCTTCTTCTTTAAAAAGTCAACAGCAAATACTGAACCATTCATTGTGGTCGAAGAAGTATAAATAGTTTCAGAAATCAACTGGGATGAGTCCTGATTATTCGGTAATGAAATGAACATTTCCAATAAGTCATTTGACGAAACGCTTGGATACAAATTGACCATTTGCGATCTAGCCCAAATAATGAACTCTTGTCTTTGGGCATTAGAATTATCAGTTTTAACTTGAGCCATAGGAGTTGAAACACTTCTCAACAATTGAGGACTAGCAACAGATGATGCCATGGTTGGTTTCGATAAAACAGGAACAGATGATTTTTTAACAATCTTTTTAGCAGTAACAGTTGACCAACCGGCTTCTTCTGGGGCAGGAGTTGCTGCAATAGTGGAGGCTAATGATTTTTGAACTTTTTGAGCTTGACCCTTGGTCAACTCGGCAGCTTTCTTTTCTTCTTCTTGAATTTCAGCTAATGTCTTCGTGGCTCTTCCTCCTGCGTTGTTTGCCCAAGTTGAAGGTAAAAAGACTTTAGAAGCTTTTTCTCTTTCTTCCTTTTCCTTTTCTCCTTTCAAAAGAAGAGCCTGGGTTTCAAGCTTCAATTGTTGTTCTAATTGTCTTTGCTTTTGAAGTCTTTCGCTCTCTAATTTCTGAATTTCTCTCATGGTCAACTTTGGAGTCATAGCCGGTCTCTTGTTAGCAGCCCAAGGAGCTTTGTTTTCTTGAGGGGCAGTAGCTGGCTTCAAATTTTCAACTTTAGGAGACAAACTATCTAAAGAATCTTCTTCCATTGGTTTGGTTTTTCTTGAAAAATCATTTATCTCATGTTCAATGAATTCACTTTTTTCGTCAACTTTTGGAGTTGGTTTTACTATAGGTTCAGCTGCTGGAATTGTGACCTTAGGCTGAATAATTGATTCAACCACAGTTTCCTCTGGGATCACAACCTTTGGCTGAACTATTTCATTAGACTTTTTTTCTTCTGGGATGACTACCTTAGGTTGAACAATTGTCTCGGGCTTCTCTACACTCAAAGAGGGTTCTGCCAGTAGAATATCAACAACCAAAGACTTTGAAGGACCGTTTAAGAGCTGATCATCGGCATCACCAGCTGCCACGAAAGGTGAGTTGACTCGTGACTGGGAGTGAATAGCGGAAACCCAAGGGGAAATGGGAGTGGTAACTTGTACACCAGCTTGTGGAGCTGCCGTCATATTAGTCTGGACGTTTGGTAACAGATTGAGTCCGCTGCTTGCACCAATTGGAGTTGAAGGAGAGGAATAATCATTCAAGCCCCAGTTAGAATTAGTACGAGACAACACAGAGTTTGTAGGATTTATCTGTTGCTGGAGAATTGAAGGAATCGGGTTACCTTGAAATGGCTGGTAAGTTTGTTGACCAAACTGCTGACCCAACAGGTTTAATAAAGAACCATTAAGAGAACCATTAAGCAAAGAGTGTTGGGACACAGGCTGAGCCATTGGTTGAGCCATTGGTTGAGCGAATCCAGTTCCCACCAGACCAGCCCCGACCAGGCCAGGAACTGCTCCAGCTATAGAATTATTCACAGGAACTGGTAGGGGAACCTTGAATGGAGTAATATAATTCTGGATACTATCACAAAAAGACTGCAAATTCTGATACTCACCTCCTTGACGCTTGATTTGCAAATCATTATTAAGGTATCCACTAGAAAACCAATTCTGCATCATTTCTCCATTAAATGGACCCTGCTCGTTACCAGAAGAGTCCAAGTAGCACCAGTTAATTTGATCCGGTTGTTGGACTATCGGAGTGTTAACATTTTGCAATGGATTCAGTGAAGATGCCTGAATACCTTGGGGCAGAGGGTTCAGGGTCAAACCGGGAGATGAGTCAGAACCAATGGTGGCATGAAGGGAATTAATATTTGAGTAAGTTGAATAGTTGAGATTTTGAAGATTATCAGAACCAACCCCTATATTAGTAGCTTGATCCTGAGCTTGGAATGACAGATTAGCAGAAGCAAAATTGGGATCTGAAATTGATAAATTTGATAAAGATTCACTTAACTCTGGTTGGACTGACAAATGATAAATCGGTTGTGGTTTTGATAACCTGAACGATTCTTGAGATTCGCCAATTGGTTGAGTTGGATTTTGAGACAATATTTCTGTTTTACTTTTCTCCCAAACATTGAAAGCTTCTGGTAAAGTATATGACTTACTTCCTTTGTTTACAGGGATGGAAGCATAAGAATTTGATGAGTTATTCCCATTTGAGTTCCCATTAGAATTCCCATTGGATGAATGGATAGCATTAGAATTAGAATTTGGTTCGATACTGCGGAAATCAATGTTAGTATAAGAATATTTAATTGATTTTACCTTGAAATTGGTCGACAGGTGTACATACATAGAAGAATGGGACATTATTATAAGCAATTTGATCTTTTGATGTAAGGTCTTCCCGAAAAATTTTATCGTTTTCGAATGTAGCAGCTGCGCGCCAACTCTGGGAGTGCCGTGCCAGGTATCGCGGCAGACTGAAGTAGCTCGCGGTATTGAATCGTGGTACAAGATAAAGAGGACGCACTTGCCATTGACCACGCGCTCGAGTGATCTGGGGTACTTTTATCGAGAGTTGAGACACTAATTGAATTTTTTTCTATTTGAATCATTCATTCTTTAGACTCTGCCAATTTAAAACCATTCCAACCCTGTTGCATTAGGATTGATAGAAGCTACATAAGTTTTTATATCTTTTTCAGAATGCTGTATTTCTCATCTACACAATATCTAAGATACAACAATTTTTGTATAAATAATCATAATTTTATTTAAGCTGTCTTTTGTCTCTTGGTGTCGTTTTCGTCAATGCTGGAATGGTAATCCTTGATTATAGAGTCAACATCATCAATGTTCAATTGCCTTACATCACCCAATAATTTGATCTTAGTGGTGATTTCTTTACATTGTTCATCGGTTAAGTCTAATTTCAATTGATCGACTCTTGATTTAATGGCATTCCAACCAGTTAATCTGTTAGCGAAGTGGATATATCTAGTTAAACCGAAATCTTCTGGGTTCAAGATTTCGTAAGTAGATGGGTTAGCCAAAATGGCCTTGGCGTGGATACCAGCCTTGTGGGTAAAAGCACAGAAACCAGTAATTGGATTGTTGAAAGGAACATTCACTTGAACAGCATCAGCAACCAAGTTTTCCAAGTCTCTCAATTTATGCAATTTGTATTTAGATAAGACGTAATCTCTGTCAGCAGTGATCATTCTAGCCATTAAACCACCTAATGGGGTGATACCGTTTCTTTCACCGATACCTAACACAGAGACATCAATTAATTTAGCACCACCTTCCAAAGCGGTGTAAGCATTGGAAATAGCACAACCAGTATCGTTATGGAAGTGACATTCAATATCACAGCTAACAACAGAGCTTAAAGTTTTAACCAATTCATAAACTTGTCTTGGGTTAGCACAACCAACAGTATCAGCAATACCAACTCTATTCACACCAATCTTATCAACGGTCTTATAAATGTTCAACAAATCAACCAAATCACTTCTGAAAGAATCTTCAGAAGAAAATCTAATTTCGATACCTTTGGATTTAACAAATTCAATTACTTCAATGGCACTTTGAGCAATATAGTTCATATCCTTACCGTGAGAGTATTCTCTCAAGAATTGAGAAGTACCAATGACAACATCAACACCGTCAACACCAGTTTCAACGGCAACTCTAGCATCATCCATGTGACATCTAATGTGAGTTAAGATCTTGGCCTTTAAACCTAATTTACAGATAGCTTCACAATCTTTTCTACTTTGTTCAGAAGCAACAGGAGAAGTCAACTCGATATAATCAACACCGAAATCGTCTAAAGCCTTGGCAATTTCGATCTTCTTCTCAGTAGTAAAGAAAGCGTTGGCGAATTGTTCACCTTCTCTTAAAGTAGATTCAATAACTTGAAAATTAGCGACATTGGATAAATAGTCGGATGGGTTTGGACCATACGGGTTAGAAGAAACAGACATTGTGGGTAAATATTATTACTTTAAGGATTAATGGTCCTTTTATAATCTCCTATGACTAATGTATGAAGATAAAAAAAAATTTTTCAGCTTTTATACTTTTCAGTTCCTACAGACGAAATTCTCCACGAAAAAAATAGATGATACTGTATATAAAGATAAATCCTGTACTTAAATGCTCTTTTAACTGATAATGAGTCAGACATAACTTAAGTGCCTCAAAGAAGGATGAAATGAGTGTAGAATATAGAAGCGGTTAATTAATCTAAACTTGGAGTTTTTTAACCGATTAAAGGGTAAATGGGTCCATATTAACCATTTATACATATGGTGAATATTTTATGGGATTAGTACTCATCAGTGTGCTCTTATGTTCAAATCTTTAAATCTTATGACTCATTGCTATATTTCAAGTTGAGTCGCGCACACTGTCATCGATTACGTGTGGATCAAAAGTCCGGTGAAGCGTGGGGCGACCAGGTCCTAGGGAAACGGTTCAAACACAATACATATTCTAACAAAATTTTTAAACTCATAAAACTTCTATAATAATATACACATAACTATACACTAAATTGTATTGGAAACCATTTGAACATACTTCAAGATTTCCAGTTTAAATTTTCCAACTTCTCTTTCTTTGATAATCACCTTATTATTCAATCTTTTTAAAATAGTTTGAATAACTACATTAATTTCGTTGTCAGTTAAACCGGTTAACTTATGCCAATTTTTATGGGTTCTTTCCCTTAATAAAGTTAATTTAAAACAACCAACTATTAATTTCTTCAATGGGAAATCCATTTCATTGAAATTAGCAAAATTATTTGACTGGTTTAAATATCTTAAAAGGTAAATTATATCCATGTATCTGAACAAGTAAATAATTGACTTTAAGAAATTAGGCAACGACAATTTGAGTCTATTAATCATAATGATTAAAAATTTCTCTAGAGAAATCTTAGACTCAGAAGAAGAAGGGGGGAAAAGATTGGTAATTTTGATGGATACATACTTGACAACCACCATCATTAATTGATTTCTTTCTTTCTTAAGATCGCTAGGTTCCAAAGTAATCGCCGCGTTTCTAAGCTTAGAACGTTTTGGTCTTATCTTGCGAGGTACAGCTCCAGTACCAACACTAGAAGATGAACTTGGCTCAACGTTTGGCCCACTAGGTCCTGGAGATGAAGCAATGTTTGATAATGAAGGTGATTCTCTTTCAATCGAAAGACCCTTAAAATCAAAAGGGTTATTATGATCAACTTGGAAACTATTTTTACTTTCCAACTCATCTTCATCATCAGTCACATTATCAACAAGTAAAGGAATGTCATTAATATAATTATTTATATTAAAATCCGAATCGACTTGCTTCATCTCTTCTGGGCTTTCTTCGACATCAAAATTTTTGTAAAATTTCAAAGGCATGATCTCATTCGAAACAATCATTGTTACCAAATAAATATAAAGAATTTCAAACTTCTAATATAATACGTATTTTGGCAATAACTTTAAATCTTAATCTTTATATCACACAATCTTTATCCCTTCCTTCGACTTAATAATAGGAAAAAAATAAAACACTCTTTAAATACCCTAAGGGGATCTAAAAAATCATCACGTAACGGGAAACAACTAAAATACTAACAAATAAAAAGGCGATTCAAACAAAAATTATACACAAATTTAAGGAATCACTAAAAACGATGAGGGGAGGAAATAGGAACGATCAATAACTTAAGATAATGTTGAATACCTTTATTAAATCAGTTGATGATAATTATCTTCACTTATTTCAGGTGAGGGATTCGCACATTTATAAAGTTTTTTTATGATGAGTCACTTTGGAAGTTTGGTGATGTACACGACCAATGTTCTCGCCCGTTATTTACCGAGATTGGCTACCGTGATATGGAGCCGAGACGGTCGAGTAAGATATTAGATAACCAAGAGGAATCCACAGATGCTACAGTTTAGGTGTAAGGTGTTGTAGTACAGCATTAACTATTGCTGGTTCTACTGCTAAAGAATTTGTAAGAGTTTACCTAGCACCTCTGCGTGGTCAAACGGGTGTATAATATGCCGATCGTGCATTGCTAGGTTCCTGAGAGAGGTTTCTTTTTCGTTAGCCCACTCATGAGTAATTTGCAACAAAATAGATGCAAGTCCGATCACCCACAATTTCCTCCACGGTTTTTTATGTATAGTTTGACCACAGTTTTAACTGGTAGGAAAGTATACATACCTTTACCCCGTTTGGTATTCTGCCGTTGTAGTTTCTGTATACTCCTTACTGTACTCGTTTTTTAACACCTAAACCAGTCCTTTGACGCTTTCTATTATCGCGATAATTTTTTCACTGCCAGGAGCACCCACCATTATACGCTCAGACATGAGAAGAACCTATGAAAATGCCATTACTGCATTGAACTCTCTCCAGTCAAACTTCGCATCTCTTGAAGCTAAACGTAAGATTGGTTCTTCAATCGACAAGAATGAGTACTCTATCAAAGTTGTATATGAATATATCAGAAGACTTGGATACACTCCAACAGATTTTAACAAATTAAACGTCATACATGTTACTGGTACCAAGGGTAAAGGTAGCACATGTGCTTTCACTGAGTCAATCCTCCTTCAGCAGCAGGCTACGTCTAATAGCCCTATAAAAAAAATTGGTCTTTTTACATCACCTCACTTGAAATCAGTTAGAGAAAGAATTAGAATCAATGGTAAACCAATTGACAAACTGCTCTTTACTAGATATTTTTTCGAAGTTTGGGATAAACTTTCATCGACTACCTCAGATCCCAATGAATTTCCTGATCTACAACCAAATGATACGGTTAAACCCATGTATTTCAAGTATTTGACAGTATTATCATTTCATATTTTCCATAACGAAGGTGTAGATACTGCGATCTATGAAGTTGGTGTGGGTGGAAAATATGATTCTACCAACATTGTCCCTCAACCTACAGTCACCGGGATTTCTGCTTTGGGTATTGATCATACAGCTATGCTTGGAGATACAATTGCTTCAATTACTTGGAATAAAGCTGGAATCTTTAAAAAAGGTGTACCCGCCTTTGCGAGTGTTCAAAGGGAGTATCCTGAAACTCATACATTATTAGAGGGTCATGCAAAAGATTATGGATCAAAATCTCTTCTATTCACAAACGGTGAAGGATTAAAAGATGTGCCTCTTGGATTGCGTGGAAGTTTTCAACGTGATAATGCAGCTTTAGCAGTAAAATTAGCTGCTGCTCATTTGGCTCATTTGGGTGTTTCTGATCTACCTTCTGACGATTTCTCATACCTTCCAACACTGTTTAAGAAAGGGTTGACCAATGTTAAATGGGATGGGCGCTGTCAAATCATCAAAAATAAGCCAGGATTTGAAGATTTGACTTGGTACATTGATGGTGCCCATACTCTTGAATCCATCAATGTATGTACCAATTGGATTAAGGAGACAAAAGACTTTGGGAAGTCTGGTATGAGAATTCTCTTCTTTAATCAACAAGGACGAGAAAACGCTGATGTTTTATTAGCTCGTATACATGATAATTTATTTGGCAAGGTTCGGCTTGACCTTATTGTGTTCACTACTAACATTACTTGGGCCAATGGTTATAATGCCGAACTCGTTTCTATGAATAACTCTCAACATGCTATTGATGCTTTATTTGTTCAAAAGAGATTAACCGAAGTTTGGAGAACCAAAGATTCTGATAATGGTGTAGCTACCAGAATTGAAATTTTCAAAGACATAGAATCTGGTTTGAATTATGTGAAATCCAATGGACCAGCTGATGTGCTTGTAGTGGGTTCATTACATTTAGTTGGTGGAGTTTTGAGTGTATTGGACGGCGAAAGAGATTAAAGTTAAAGATAGTTACATAATTCAAGAATATAGATAATTATATGACAATCAAAGATAAATATTGCCTCAAAATGTATATTAGTGTATCATTATTCTACAACTCTACTTGGTATTTTCTCTGAAGTTATTAACAACATCCCCTACCGATACCAATGATTTTTTCCATGCTTCTAAACTCTTCTTGACATCTTCCAAATTCTTTTGAACGGCTCTTTTATCGTTTGGTAAGATAAATCTGTTAATTCTAGTTAAATGCAAAACACATTTAGTTTGGTCTAACTTACCTTGGATTAAACCGTGTTTAATAGAATTAATTAACAAAACTTCCAATTCATTAGCAGGCGTAACGGTAATTTCATCAAATTTGAATTCTGTTTTACCAGATTCTTCAAAAAATCTACATAAAGCCAATATTTGTGATTTAGACTTTAATTGAGGAAATTCTTTAGATTCTTCAAGTAATTCACAGTTTAAGTATTTAACAAAAGTGTTAACCAATTCATCAGATGAATGAGCTTCCAAAGCCCTACTGACATTATTGTTAATCAAGAATGTAAGGTCAATTGTCTTACTAGTCAAAGCGAATTTGATCAAAGTTAGTAATTCTTCTTTACTTAATTGGTACTTTTTAGTGAACTTGTCAATTAAGTTTAATGATGATAAACTGTGCTTATCATCCAAAGAGACAAAATTCCAGAATACTTCCTTTGTCTTAGCTTCAGAGGCATTGGCTTCTTCCAACCATGAAACCAAATTTTCACCAAAAGACTTCTCAAGAATCTTGAAATCGAGCTCCAATTTCTTAACGAAAGATAAAATTGACTCGATTATCTTAACACGGATGCTAGAAGTCTTTGGCAACAAGTTGAAGATTAATGTTAACTCAGATAATATACTGGTGGCTTTAATAGACTTTCTATCTCTCAAAGATAATTGTTGAGATGGGCTTGAGTTTATCAAGTTAGTTAATAATTGATCGGATTCATCAGCAACAAAAACCCTTTCAACACTTCCTTGAAGCTGGGTCAAAATGTATATGATCAAGTTAAAGGTTGGCTCAAATTCTTTATCGTTTAATTTCTTCAAGTATTCTGGGGACGAAGCTTCATATATTTTTTGAATGAGATCGTTATTATTGATTTGGGTAGAACCCTGTGAGACAAATGGATGCAAAGAGTCGGAGTAGACAGTTGACTCCTGAATACTGTCTACAATCTCTCCCAATTCACGAAGAGAGCTGGTGATTTCGTTATCCACAACAAATACAGACATCCTTACGGTTTTTGATGGGAATCTGAAAATTTTTTCAGTCGCGCAAGATTTAAGGTATAGTTTTGAAAGATTTGGAGTAATTATCATATTCCTGAAAGTGAGAGATATAATCAAAGCTACGAGTTGATGGATGACCAAGGAACCCACTGGAAAACCGTGTAAACTATTTCGAAGTTTAAGACGTAAAAGAAATTTAGTTAAAGTACATACGAATTTTACTGTAGCGAGCGCTAAATCAAAACAGCCAGTAGTGCCAATAGGTCTAGCAAGCACAGCCAGTATAAAATAATGTTTGTTATTTCTATTATATAATACATGGGTAATATTGGAGTCATCAGTCAGTGGTCTGTTATTTTTTAAATATAAGCCAACCTACAGCGAATTTTCGTCTTCGTTCTCTTCCTCGTTGATAATAGAGGTGGTTCCTTTATACATATTGGGCAGTGATCTGTATTTCACAGAATTGGTACTGGAAGGTAAAGGCATAGGCGGTGAGCTCGACCTAGTAACGGAGTCAGAAGCAAAGTTCGATGTTGTGGGGGACCCAGTTCTTCCAAAAAGAAATGAGGGTGTAGAAGTTGGCACTGCGATGGGAACAGAAAGAGTTCCCGCTTTGAATTTCATGCTAGAATTATCTGGGAGGACTCTCGTAGACGCAGCAGGGGATAGCACATCACTACCTTCCTCATCTGAGGAGTTACTTGATACCTGACTCAATGAAGGTGCCTTCTTCTGGGTAGTGGATGGCTGTCTTGACATGGTCGAAGTGGAAACCGAAGCGATCAGTACGTCACTAGAAACTTGACGTCTATAACTTGGGCGCTTGTTTCCTGTTCTTGTACTATATGTTCTAGTGGATGGTTCATTGGCAGATGTATTCATTGATGACGACTCGTACATGTCTTCTTCAAAGTCGTCCATTGAATCTGATCCTAACATTTCAGATTCCAGCTCTGACATCATGGTAGAAAGTTGACTCATTTGACTCACTACAGACGATGGTCTGGTCCTCATTCTTAATGCATGTGCTTGAACGGTGTTTGGACTGGCCGTACTTGGGCTAGGGGTCTCTGTTTTAGCGGGTGGGGTCAGCCCTTCTGTTGCTACGGCAGTATTATTATTGTCAAACGTGGGTGGAACTTTATTAGAAACAGCAAGTCGTAAAGGTTTGTTGTCTTTCTGAGTTGTAATGTTCAAAGGGGATTCTTCAGATTCCACAGAATGAATTCTAAAGTCGTTATTAGTATTATCATCTAAAACTGTTCTTGGACTAGGACTATTTATGGTCAAATCACTTATTTCATCTTTCTGATTATCTAAAGTATCAATATCATCTCTTTTCTTCCAAAATTGAAGTTTGTTCATGAACCGTTTATTCCGTCGTTGAGGACTAAATTGTGATCTCTTCTTCTCTCCTATTGAAGTAATTGCACTTGATACGGAAGATCTTCTGTCATCGTTTTTAGTATAGAAGGAAACGGTTCTATTAAATGGCAGAGTCACTTCAGTCGATGGGTATGGTACATCCATACTTTTCCTTCGATCTCCATCCATGCTTCGTCTTTTGTCACTTGAACGTCTTGTACTAGAACCTGGGTTACCCAAGGCAGCCAAATTCGTACGACTTTGACTACGGCTATTCAAACTTAAACTTGACATGATTCGTTCAAGTGGTTGAGAACCCTCATCCGTTAACAGAAGGACACTCTTAACCTTTTTTCTTGAGTTTTTTAAAGAACGTTTAGCTCTTTTTTGGTGTTTCTTTTTCATAAAGGCCCTAGTCAAGAAAAGGTCATAATAAGCAGTCAAAGAATTCATCTCTCCATTCTCAACATCCGCACGAAGTATGTCCACTTTTATACCTGCTTTAGATATCTTTTTCAACAGAGCTTTGGCTATTTTTGAGTGAAATGGAGGTTGCCCAGAATTATAGTATTGGTTGATAGAGACGACAGATTCCGTTTCTGACATACGTTTACTTCTCTCTGAAGGGAACTTATTGGTAATGTCAATTAGAAATTCAGAGTTTAAAATCTCATTCAAGTTTGGTCTCTTGGTTTGATCTTTATTAAGCATTTTACTAATCAATGATACCGCCGCCGTAGGTACATGGTCACTAAAATAGGGCTCTTCATGTATAATTTTGTACTTGGTTTTTAACTCGTCATCTTCTTCGAACGGCATTTGACCATGAAGCATAGTATATAGAATGATTCCTAGTGACCATATATCAGCATTAAACCCATTGTATTTTTCATTTTTCAACACTTCTGGGGCCATGTAAACCGTAGTCCCACACATCGTGGATAGGAATTTACGCTTTACTGGGCTAAACTCTCGTACAAATCCAAAATCTGTTAACTTGATGGTGGTTCTCTTAATATCAGCCAAGAGAATATTTTCTAGCTTTAAATCACGATGAGCCAAATTC
Organism: Yamadazyma nakazawae; assembly: GCA_030582335.1. Lineage (NCBI taxonomy): Eukaryota > Fungi > Ascomycota > Pichiomycetes > Serinales > Debaryomycetaceae > Yamadazyma > Yamadazyma nakazawae. The sequence continues at coordinate 24,336 of JAKTWY010000015.1, forward strand.
AACAGATGAACGTACTTAATAGCCTGAATGATTTGGAAGAACAAATTCTGTGCCTGTTTGTAATCTAATCGCCGATTTTCATAGATGTGATAATATAATTCATTGCCTTGGCAGTATTCCATAACGAGCCAAAGTCTCGTTTCAGTTTTGATGACTTCATAAAGCTTAACAATGTTCTTGTGCTTTAATTGTTTGTGATAGTAAATCTCTCGTACAATGTTAGGGTCATCAATAAGGCCCGATTTTAAAACTACCGGTACGTTTAGAAGAACATGATGAGCTAAGTAAACCTGCCCAAAGGACCCTTCACCGATTTCCTCGACGATTTTATAATTCCCAATCTGGTCTAATTGTCTCTGTGTGGTCTTGAGGTAGAATCGGTTAAAGTCGTCGGCTAATTGTGCCGTATAGTTCTTGTCATTTATGTCTAGCTTATTCATAGCATTGGTTGGAGATAGTGGTGAGATTTTGTCTTCGCGGTCGTGAAGGAAGGTGTAATGTCAATAAATGATGCTGAGAGTGGGACAACTGTATACTGGCAAAGAAGTTTCTGATATACTTTAAGTAGAGTGATTACAGACTACCGGGTGGTTTCATCTTAAAGAGGATGTTATTGAAAATAAGTGTCGAAGTTGCGATGGCTGCAATATTATGAGAAGAGGTTCAACGTTGTGGTCCACAACGGTGTAGTCCACAACGGTGTAGTCGAGGTTTCAGACTATTACAGAGAATAGTTGGCTTGTCAATAGTAAGAGCTTACTTGTGTAATCGACAGATACAATTGTTACAGAGTACTTACAATTTCAGCATAGCAGCAACATCAGTAGATTGAACATGGTCTTCATCCTCTTCTTCGATTTGAGTTCTCAAATCTTCAATAGAAACCTTTTCGTCTTCGACAACACAGTTGATCTGCAACTTTTTTATACCGAAACCAACTGGAATCCATTGATGAGCACCCCAAACTAAACCGTCCATTTGAATAGATTTGATGTTTTCTAATAATTCATCTAAATCAGTTTCATCATCCCAGGGCTTAACTTCCAAGGTAACAAGAGACTTAGCTGCCGGTTTTGGAGGTTTGTTGGCCTTCTTAGCAGCGTACTGGGCTAATCTTTCTTGCTTTAATTTTTCAGCTTCTTCGTCAACTTCTTCATCGTCAGAAGCAAATAAATCAACCTCATCTTCTTCCACTTCTTTGGATTCTTTGGCTGGGGTTGCATCAATAACAGTTTCGGCTGGGGCAGCACCAGCGGCTAAGGTTTCAGAAACTTGTTCTTTGGTCTGTTCAGCGGACATAGTTCAAATTGAGTCAGAAAAGTGCGTTGAAAAAACGTGCAAATAAACCAGTAAATGTTACTTGACACACAATGCTCTAGTGCACAGAAAATAGCATCGCTCTAGTGGTAAGTGCAAGTCACCTGTAAAAATAATTATTCAGATGTCAATAAGTTGATACGGAAATTCTTTTTATGGTTATCTATAGACCCAAAAATCCTCTCGTCAATTATTTACTATTTCTGCTTAGAACAATAAGATATTTATCTACATTGTGAATTTTGCAAAATAACATACTATTTGTTTACAAATTTCACAGCCATGTGTATACTTGCTCAGTAACTTCTTCGTAGATAATATGAATCTTGGGCGGATAGTATGTTCGCTCTTCCAAAACAGTGTTCAGTTCTCTCTATGATGTACTTTTCAGTTTCTCAAACGATGTTGCAGCCAAAGATTTCTGCAAGATCAAAACAATAGTTATCAAGGACCTGCTTATTCACAAAATGGTTCCAGCTGCTTAAAGATAAACTAGTTTATATAAATTACCCTTTTACAATATTATAATCAATTATCCCTTACTTTCACGATGCCCCTTCAGGTTTCCCATCCAGCTTTAAGTCAAATCTCAAAAACTTTTCGCAGTATTTATGTCTATACCCATAATACGACATGGGGCCTGGCGGAGGCCACTGTTCAATGTTTATATGGTTCCACGTCCGATATCCGCCAAACTTGCACACAGATATTTAAGCAGCAAGAGTGTTCCAAAAGTCAGTGATTTTTTGTCAAGATCTGTAGATGAGCTCTTTGCAGACTCTAAGTCAAGCGATGCCTTTCACATTCCTCAACTAAATATGAACAAAAAGGAGTTGAAACGCCATATGATTGGTTTTAAAAATCGTGTATATCATGAAATCAACAGGTATGAAAAAGCTCCCAAAAATTTCAAACTGATCAGTGCATTGACTGCCGTAGATTATATTAATCCAAGATGGGAAAATTTAGGACCTATAATAGAAAGTATTAGAACTAACTCGTACCCCCTGGAGCTAGACGTCCTTCATAACCAAGGGGAGAGTGATATGATCCAGTTGATATTGCGTAAACTTGTCTATAAATTTAAGAGTGAAGAGTTAGTAACCAAAGCGTCACCACTTCCCATGAAGATTGATTTTTCAAACCCGGCTCAATGGTTTCCAGGAACAAGAATGATGAAAAGAAAGATTGTGATGCACGTGGGGCCAACTAATAGTGGTAAAACTTACCAATCGTTACTTAGACTTGAGAAGTCCAAGTCTGGATACTACGCTGGTCCACTTAGGCTTTTGGCAAGAGAAGTTTACGAAAACTTTAATAGACGTGGTATCAATTGTAATTTAGTCACTGGAGAAGAAGTCGTAGCCAGATTGGATTCATCTGGCAAAGTTGGTAATATCACCAGTTGTACTATTGAAATGGTACCACTCCACAAACGTATGGATCTTTGTATTATCGATGAGATCCAGATGATTGAAGACGAATTTAGAGGTGAGGCATGGACAAACGCTGTGCTTGGAGTCCAAGCGAAAGAGATTCACATTTGCGGTGAAGAAAGAGCGGTAAAGGTGGTCGAAAAAATAGCGAAGATGACAGGTGATGAAGTTGAAATTAACAGATACAAAAGACTTGGGAAGTTAGAGGTAGCCAAAACTCATATAAAAACTTACTCAGAGCTTAAAAAAGGCGATTGCGTTGTTCTGTTTTCCAAGAGAAAAATTTTGGAATACAAAACAGCTATTGAACAAGCTACTGGATTAAATGTTGCAGTTATTTATGGGGCTTTACCTCCTGAAATAAGAAGCGAACAAGCCCATGGATTTAACCATGGTAAATATGATGTTTTAGTGGCTAGTGATGCTATTGGTATGGGACTAAACTTGGCCATTAAGAGAATTGTTTTCTCTCAAGTTGTTAAGTTCAATGGAACCAGTTTAGAACCATTAACGAAGTCACAAACACGGCAAATAGCCGGAAGAGCTGGGCGATTTAGCCACGATGAGAGTAAATTGGGTGGTGTAGTCACAGCCTTTTCTAGACGTGATTTGAACACTATTGGTAAAGATATAAAGGCGGATATTGAAGATATCGAACATGCCAGGATCTGGCCAAATGACGAATTATGGACTACATATATCTCCAAATACAGTAGACATGTGCCAACGGTTGAAATTCTTCAAAATTTCAAAGGGTTAGACATTAAATCTAATCTTTATGAACTTACTTCTCTAGAAAGTAGGATGAAGACTATGAAACTATTGCAAGATGAAAAGCTCGATAGTAAATTAGCTGTTGAAGATCAATTGAAATTGAGTCTTGCACCAATAGGAAATCTACTGTCACGTTTTATCAGAGAGACGATATTACATTTTATAAGGAATTTTATTGATGTGAAATCCATGTCTATCCTAGATTTTGACTTCTTACCCATTAAACTTTTAGGGGATAGATCGAACGTGGCAACTACTACGGAGCATTCCATTGATAGGCTTACCGACCTTGAGGATAGTCATAAACTAGTACTATTGTTTATGTGGCTAGCACAAAGATGGCCTTATTTATTTGTTGATGTGGAGAGTGCTAATGACTGGAAAATATTAATTGAAAAGAGAATAGGCGAAGAATTGGATAATTTAAGACAAACAAGAAGAAGATCTCGTAGATAAGAGGGTGGGGGCATATCGTGTACATAGAACTTGTAAATATATATTTTTTTCAGTGCTTTGTGACGATCAACAAGTCTGGTGCATTTTTTTAAGTCTTTAAGTTCAGGTAATGAGACAGCTAAGGGTACAGTTAGAGAACAACGAGTCATTTTTTGAAGGCATTACTTCACTGTTTAGTATAGCTTAATTTATCTAGTACTGTAATCGGCAAATTTCCATAAAAATTTTCTGAGTCATGTCATGGCTCATAACATTAGTAATACAAAAAAGACCAAAGATGGGGGAGCCCATCAGCTCCCCCACCGAAGAGTTTCGCGACGCTCAAAAGTCAATATGATTTCCCCAATACCCCACGAAATCCCCCACGCTTCGGTGGATAATGCAGTAAAATCCTCCGCAATTCGGAATATTTCTCAATCAAATATAACACTCCTGTTACGCTTTCTTTTTACTCAAGGAGCATTTTTACCGCCGATTTTTTTTTGCTTGAACATGACAGGTACCATAATTGTCGTAGGTGGACCAGCTGGAACTGGAAAGACCACGGCTGCTGCTAAGTTATCGCAAAGATTCGAATGTCCTTATATAGAAGGAGATACTTTACACCCTCCACATAACATTGACAAAATGTCAAAGGGTATTCCTTTAACAGACGACGATCGCTGGGATTGGCTTATTCAGTTAACCGAACAAACTGCTGCTAAATGTAAAGAGGATCCGCATCATATTGCTGTCGTTACATGTTCCATGTTGAAAAAAAGTTATCGTCAATTAATCAAAGAACATGCAAAATCATTTAATTTTATTTTTTGCTTTTTATATGCTACATTCGATGAGTTGGTTAATAGAGTAGAAAACCGGAAAAATCATTACATGAAATCTGACATGGTTAGAAGTCAATACGAAATCATGGAAGTTCCCCAAGGTAACGAGTTAATAGAAAATGGAGGTGACTGTTTAACCATCGATACCACTGAAAAGAGCTTCGACGCTATATTCCAGGAGATTGTGAGTAATGTCAGAGTCGATTAGATATCCTAAGGAAAGATAAGAGTGAACGGGTTACCAATTTTTTTGGAGTTTTTAACCCCCCATACCAACCCACTCTCCCTCATTCAGTTAACATTTACATAATTTGCACCCCATCATTTCGGTTACTAAGAGTTCCGATACCAATCCTTGTTACGTCTATAATTCATAACTTACGTGCTCAATGATAATTATATAGGAAAACAAATTTTACACCTTAGCACACTTATAGTAGACACTCATCAATGCGAAATAATTTTTTCATGCTTGACCTCGAATACGTGGAGGCCCTTCCTTACGTTAACCCTTCAATGGATAGAAGGTCTGTTCTTATCCTCGGAGGATGTAGTGGAGTAGGTTGGTATACAGTTTTACACCTTTATCTTCATGGCTACATAATCTATATAACTGGAAGAAGTAAATCGCGTGTGCTCAAGTGCATCGACGAATTGAAAACTGAGTCTATTGTTTTAAGACTGAGATACACTTCGCATGAGATTGCTAATGAAAGGTTTACTGGTGAACTCCATTATCTTGAGCTTGATCCTTCCAGCTTGAAATCTGTTTTAGAAGCATCGAAGACCCTTTCAAAGAAGGAAGATAACTTGAATATTTTCATCAATAATCTAAGTACAAATTACCTCCCTCACACAAAAACATCTGATGGCTTCGAAATTCAGCTTCAGTTAAATTACGTTGCGCCATTCCTTCTTATAACACAACTTTTACCTCTTCTTGAGAACACCCGCACATTGCATCCCGACATATGTCCTCCAAAAATCATCTATACGTCCACCCCCACGCATCGGCTCCAAATTGGATACTTTGGAATGGATAACGATTTCAACTATAAACCTAAATTCATATTCAACTGGTTGAGATACAGTAAAGCTAAAGTGTCTGGGATTCATATGATAAAGATGCTTTCTTTAAGAAACCCAAAGATTTTAAGTTTAGTAGTCGATACAGGGTTTGTAATGAACCCTAATAGTTTTAGTTATTTGACTCGCCTTCCATTGATAGGGGTGTTATTTTGGTGTTTCTTTCAAGTATTCGGATTTTTCTTTGGCAGTTCAGTTGAAGAAGGAAGCTATGCTATCATTAAAAGCTGCCTTGATCCTACACTAGATTTGGAGGATGACAATGGGAAATTATTAGATAGCAACGGTGGCGAAAGCCGACCATCTCGAGTAGCTGGGGATATGGATTACGCAGCTAGAACGTGGATTTGGACTGTTAATCTGTTGAACGAACGAAATATTGATATTCCTCATTGAGCCTTGTTTAGCTTGAACAGACCTTTTATACAGCCATGATTTTTTACGACTTAACGGAATATATATTAAGACATACAACCCCTTTATTAGATCTATATTATAACGATGTAGCTATCTATAACTTGAAATCATTTTCAAGCTTTTCAATAATAATAGATGATGCACCACCTCCACCATTACAGATACCAGCAACACCATACTTTCCACCTTCTTGAGATAAAACATTCAACAAGGTGACAACAATTCTTGCACCGGAACATCCCAATGGGTGACCCAAAGCCACAGCACCACCGTAGACGTTGACCTTTTCAGAATCAATTCCACACAACTTAGTATTAGCAAGACCAACAACGGAGAAGGCTTCGTTGAATTCATAGAAATCAATATCAGAGTATTCGAGCTTAGCGTGCTTCAAAGCTTTTGGAACAGCAAGAGATGGTGCAATAGTGAAGTCTACTGGAGCAGTAGCAGCTTCACCCCAGCCAGAGATTTTAGCCAAAGGTCTTAAACCTAATTCTCTTAATTTGGATTCACTAACTAAGATGACAGCAGCACCACCATCGTTCAACTTGGAAGCATTAGGAGCAGTGACAGTACCATTTTCCTTTTGGAAAACAGTCCTAGCACTGTGGACCTTACCTTCATTGAAGTTACCTGGTTCTTGATCCTTTTCAACAACGGTATCTGGCTTTCCTCTGAAACCCTTTATGGTGATGGGAGTGATTTCATTCCTGAACTTACCAGCTTCAGTAGCAGCGATGGCTTTTTTGTAACTACCGATGGCATACTTATCTTGATCCTCACGAGAAAATCCATGATCCGAGGCACACTTTTCGGCACACTTACCCATTAAATCTTGACTGTAGACGTCCAATAAACCATCTTTTTGGATACCATCAACCAAGTTGGAGTCACCGAAACGAGCACCACTTCTGGCACTAGGAAGATAGTATGGAGTGTTAGACATGGATTCGGCACCACCAGCTACCACAATGTCGTTGGTACCAGTCATAATAGTTTGTGCACCTAAAATGATTGATTTCATACCAGAGGCACAAACTTTGTTGATGGTGGTAGCAACAACAGTCTCTGGGAGACCTGCTTTTAAAGCAACTTGTCTGGCAGGAGCTTGTCCCACATTAGCTTGAAGAACACCTCCAAAAAGCACTTCATCGACTTGTTCTGGTTTGATTTCAACCTTGGACAAAGCAGACTTAACAGCGTGGGCACCTAAGTCAGCGTAAGACAAAGACAGTAAGTCACCTTGGAAAGCTCCAATAGGGGTACGGGCAGTTGCAACGATATAAACGGACATTTCGATAGATTCGATAGTTTGCACAATTTCGACAAACGCGACGTTTTATATTTTAACGCGCTACGACGGGAACGACCATACCTATGTTTAATACAAGAACTACGCCTAGGGTCATCAATACTTTTGCTAAGAGATACGACCTCGTACAACCTTTATCTCATGGAATCGCTTCCCAAGCGTTACTTTCCAGGGGCCTTCACGGGTCGCCTCCTCTTTTAGGTAAACGAGCTGTTCTCGGTCAAAAGATTTTAGCAATGGTTCCTCGGTTTCTTATACCATATACCACAAATTTTATCCAAAAACCGGTTGCAAATCTTACATCCTTCTTGATTCTTCATGAGTTAACTGCAATTGTTCCGCTCGTGGGGTTATGGTGGTTATTTCATAAGTATGAATTCTCATTACCTCTTGATCTTCCCCAATGGGCACTTGATAAGGGAACAAAGATTATTGATGATTCACTACAGTCTTTCGATTTCCAAGGATACAGTCTCAACGATAAGTTCAGACTTATCCTGGAGGGAGCTTATGCTTTTGTAGTTGTAAAAATGTTGTTACCCGTTAGATTATTGTTCAGTTTTCTGCTTACACCAATATTCTCCCGGTATATAACTGAGCCAATTTGTCAGGTATTCAGGAAGGAGCCATCTAAAAAAAACTCAGAACAGTTAGAAAAATTGAACAAGGTGGAGGCTAAGAAGGTCGAGAAGCCTCGATTGTAGAAGTGGTTGTGAGGTATGTATATAGGTACAGGAAGAAGTGGAATATTTATAGTCGTTGTTATAACTTTGCATACATGATTATGTATTTATTTTACAATGGTTGGGCATTTAAGCCAATATGAATATCACACTGTAGTTTGTTATCAGTATCTAACGTGACCCTCTAGTTCGAGAGGGTGTTTGATCATATGGCCAAACACTCCAGCCATTAATTTAAGCAATCCAAAGCTAAAGGATTAAGACACCAACCAATAGTAACCCTGAACAGTCTTCCCCGGTGTCCGAACCCCACATTTTTCCGATTGAGCCGTTTACCCATTGACCTTTGGGGCTATAACTTCCCTTATACCGCGAACGCTAGAACCAACCGCCGCGATAACGGGCAAGCATATCTTTGGCTGCAAAAACTATGGCTGTGGCTGAGACTTTTCGCAATCATTTGAAGGACAAGTTGTACTGTTACTGTGGTGGCATTAGTTATCTAATTAGTCCTAGGAATGATATGACAGACCTGAATCATCATATAACTGAAAAATAGCGCAATAGAGATAAGGAAAAAAAAACTATATAAACTCGTTGTTTCTCTTTATTTTCTTTGACCAGCAAATCAGGTAAAATCCTAAGATCTAAAATGAGTGGACCTTCTTTTGGAAACTATGATACTCACTTCCATCATGGAGTAGATGAAGTTCTCCCAGACGGAACATTAGTTGTTAATAAGAAAAACAGAGAAGCTGCTGAATTCCCAGATTTCCTTCCTACTTGGAATCCTAATGACAAATTCGAACCTTTGAAATTTTTCAAGCATATTGAACCTGGCGCAAGAGCTGACAAAAACTTACCAAATTTGTTCCCAGCAGGGGCTGAGTTACAACAAAGAAATATTACCCCGAAGCTTGGAACGGAAGTAACAGGTGTTCAATTATCCCAATTGAACGATGAAGGTAAAGATGAATTAGCTTTATATGTTGCGAAAAGAGGTGTAGTGGTGTTTAGAGAGCAAGACTTCGCTACATATGGCCCGAAATTTGCTGTAAATTATGGTAAGCATTTTGGAAGATTGCACATTCACCCTACATCTGGTGCTCCCAGAGATGCTCCTGAATTACACATTACTTATAGAAGACCAGATAAGGGAGAAGTTGATAGGGTATTTCTTCAAAGAACAAATGCTGTTGGGTGGCACACCGATGTCTCTTATGAATTGCAGCCTCCCGGCACGACCTTTTTCTCTGTTTTAGAAGGTCCTCCATCTGGTGGAGATACAATTTTTGCCGATGCCAGAGAAGCCTACAATAGATTATCACCAGAATTTCAAAAGAGATTAGACGGCCTTCACGTTCTACACACTTCCGAAGACCAAGCTAATAATTCTAGAGTTCAAGGAGGGGTTGAAAGAAGAAAACCTGTCTCGAATATCCATCCTTTGGTTAGAGTGCACCCTGCTACTGGTGATAAAGTTATTTACTTGAACCGTGCTTTCTCTAGAAGAATTGTTGAATTGAAGGTACAAGAATCCGACAATTTAATGGAATTCTTATATAGACATATCGAGCAAGCTCATGATTTACAGATGAGAGCCAAGTGGGAATCGAATACAGTTGTAGTTTGGGACAACAGACTTGTTCAACACTCCGCTATCATTGATTGGGACACTCCAGTATCTAGACACGCTTTCAGAATTACTCCTCAAGCCGAAAGACCAGTAGGTGATTTGAAAGATTTGAACAAAGAGGAATACGATGTTGGGGATGTTGCTGAGGCATTGGATAAAGTCTTGAAGACTTAAATGTTAATAAACAAAGCCTTGATGGTTTTTCCATGGGCCTTAAGCCTTAGTTTAGGTAGGAAATAGTAAACAAAATATATTCTAAGTATACAAAACTAGGCACTATCCAATAAGTAGTTAGTAGCGGTTTGAAGGTCCCAATTTCCTTTTTCCAAAGCAGCTACAGCAGTCTTCTCATCAAAACCCATTCCAACTAATTCTTGCACAAGTTCATTATCTGCGAAGCTTGGCGCTGTAGCGTCCTTAGAAAGAGCTTGTGGAGCTGGAGCAGAATCGAACTGCGAAAGACCTGCTTGTTGAGGAGTATTTTGAGTAGAGCCGTTGCCAAATTCAGCAAAAAGTTGTTCCCATTCATCGTTTCCAGTCGTAGCTTCAGTGAGTGGTTTCTGTGTTTGTTGTTCAGAGAAATCTGGCATATTGCTATTGGTAAAATCGTTGTTGAAGAAATCATCAGTGTGATCGCCAAATTCTGGTTCCGCATCTTCATCTTTGGCAATCTCCAAGTCATCGAATTCATCAGCGAAAAGGTGATCTTTATCATTCACTTCATTAGTAGCAGGTTCAAGACCTTCGAATGCGCCTTCAAACTCATCTTTAGGTTCTGTAACTTTATTGGCAGCTGCAGTACCAGCCACAGCAGTACCGGAAACAGCAACACCAGTAACAGTTGCAGCTGCAGCACCATCAAATTCTCCTCTTGTCAAGTCTTTGGCTTCGTGGAAATCCTCGTTGTCTGAAGAATCACTTTCATCATAATCAAGTTCTTTAATAGGAGGGAATTCCTCATCTAAAGCTTCCGTACTAGCAGGATTCTTAAATACAAAAGTAGTAGAGTCCCTCTTATTTTCAACCTCTTCTTTAGCATCATCTGCATTAACGATTTCAAAAGAACCAGCACCCGACGAGATTTTCTCGTCACTTTCAACAGTAGTATCTTGAGTGTGTTCCTGTTTGGTTTCAGGTATATCGGCAGATCTATTAGCAATGTCCTCAACACCAATAGTATCACGATCACTGACCTCTTCAATGTTGTCATCCCTTACAGACAATGCTGCGTTGTTTTGGACACTTGATGTCAAAGAATCTGTCCTCTGGACACCTACTAGTACACCAGGCATTCCAACCATCCCACCTTGAGGAAATTGGTAATCAGAGTTACTTGGGGAGGTAATCGGAGTTTCATTATCTCCGGTAGTGGAAGTTATGGACCCACTTGTATTGGTTCGATCATCAAACTTCGGTACTGCCTTGACTTCTCGCACGTTTTCTAGGTCCTCAATACCGGTAAGGTCAGCAGAAGGTTTTTCGTTCACTTCATCTACGAGAGCTTCAATTGGTGCAGAAGAAGGAACAGAAACTGGTACAGAGTCAGCACTCTCAACAGGTACAGAATCAGTCGCCTCACGAGTAGAGATGTTACTCGTAGAGGCTCCTTCTGTGGATCCATTATCCAAAGATTTGACTGTCTCGTTAGAAACAGGAAAGGCATCGTCGGCAGGTTTAGCAACCTTACTGACTGCTTCGCTTCCGGAAAGAAATCCACCTGGAATCTGTGGAGCCTCTTCAGAATATCTAGGCTCGGTTGACCCGCCTGCAGCTTCGCCATCAGCTTTCTTATGGGCGTCTCGTGGTTCAGAGTTTGCAGCTTCCTCAGTTGGCTTCACGACTTTTGATCCCACTTCTTCCTTTGCCCCATCGCTGGAATCGTCATCCTTTTTATTCAAGCCACTAGCAACAGAGCCCAAACCAACACCGGCTACAGCACCAACAATGCCACCCGCAATATTCTTACCAAAGCCACTGTGACGGGAATCAGTTTGATCCGGAATAGAACGTTTCTTAAGTTCATGTTGAACAGGCTTGAACTGTTGAGCTTGAGCTAATTCCTTGTCTAATCTCTCTTGCTCATCAATTGCTTTGTTGTGTTCTTCTGCTAGACGATCAATTTCAGCTTGAATTTTCTTATTGGAAGCAAGGGATTCAGCCAACTTAGACTCCAATTCTTGTTTTTTGACCAAGGCTACTTGAACTTGGGATTTTTGAACAGATAATTGATTATTAAACTTCTGATTATCAACGAGAACAACTTGTAGCTGTCTCTCTAAGTCAACAATCTCAGCATTCAATGTACCGAGTTTCTCTCTAGTAGTTCCATTCTCCTTTTGGGAGCTTTCCACGGTTACCTGGTGCTGGTTCAATTCAGTAGTCAAGTGATTATATTTAGCTTCAGCAATAGAACATTCAGACCTGAGTGCCTCGGTCTCCTCTCTAGCAGTGACTAGACTTGCTTCCACTTCTTTGAACAGCTTAACCTCATTGTCATAGGAAGTTCTTAAGGCTTTCAACTTGGCTTCAATCTCTTTCTTGACGTTCAAAATCTTATTGAGCTCTTGATCTGAACGAGCTTTTCTTTCATGGAGCTCAGTTGTTTGAGAAGTTAAGGACTTTACCTGATTAGAAATATTAGCAATATCTGAAGTGGCCTCGGATAACTGTTTGGATGTCACTGGATCAGCAAGTAAATCACTATTTCCACGGGCTGGAATGGGCGGTTGAACAGACGCTTGGATAGGAGGAGCTTGAGAGCCAGTCGGAGCGGGGGACTGGAGGGATGAGCTGCTCAGGTTTCTAGTAAAATCTTGAGTACCTTGAACAGGTGGCGTATGACCGGCCGTGCTTGACACAGTTTTCTTCGGCGGAGGAGGGACTGATCTCAAGGCATCATAGTTGATACTCTTTTGCTTTGGCTCAGGGGACATAGAGGTAGAAGTTACCGCATGAGCTTGGCCCGGGGCGTGAGACTGGGGTACCACATGGTCGTCTCCCAAAAGATCAGGAATCTCTTCTTGAGGGCTGGATAAAACTTCCTTCTGTGAATTTGGCACGGCTTCATTCCTGTCCATTAAGCTTTGACCGAAGTTCGAAGTAGGTCTGAAACCAGACAACGATTTTCTAACTTTAGGTAAGTCATTAGAGTGAGTGAGGTCACTACTAGAAACTCTAGGTTGAATACCAGATGAAACAGGGACCGGTACAGAGGATGTACCGGCAGGATCGCCAGAAGAAGGAGTTGGAGAAGTGAAAATATCTGCCAACTCGTCCATTGAAGTTCTTTGTGGCTCCAAAGGAGCTGGTGGTTGAGTTTGCGCTTGTTGCTGTTGGGAACTGCTAATAGATGGATTAGATTGTTGTACAGGTTGTACCGGTTGCACCGACTTAGCAAAGCTGCTCAAAGATTTTATAAGGCCGTCAGGAACAATGTTTGGAAGTGGATGTCCAGCTAATTTCCTGTTCACCAAGAAAAGGGCAATAGAGAATTCCAATTTACCAAATGTACCAGTGTTTTGAATATCAGATAAATCCCAAATAGCGGCTAAATCCTCTTGACTTAATTTAGAAGTCATTAAGAAAGATGCCACTTGATCTGGGCTTAATTGGCCAGATTTAGACTTATCCAAGTTGGCAAAAATAGAATCGTATTGTTGCTTCATAGTGGGTGTGACACTCCATTCATCTTGAGATTGAGAGTACAGAGGTTGAGGACTGTGTTTTACAGTCAGTTGAGAATTTACAGAAGCATACGAGGATTGACGTGACAGTGAGGATTTTGGTTGAGCCGATTTCCAGATTGTATCGGACAAGAAAGGGGGTAATTGCTTAATAGTACCACTCAAAAGGCCCTGAATCAAATGCATAGCAACCACGAAACTAGCCATCGACAACTTACCCAAATTTTCAGTATCAACTAAATTCCAAATTTGTCCCAATACGTCAGTAGGTAATTTAGCCTTTAAAAAAATATCTCTTGCCAGACTTCCACTTAAATCATTATTAGGAGATCCGGTGGTTCTCACAAACAATTCACTAAATTTTTGATAATCGATTGGAGATACTGGAGGTATAGGGTCTTGTGGTTGTGAATGTAACCCAGCAGTAGCAGTGTTTTGAGGAACTTGGGAACTAGGTTGAGTTCGCATAAACGATCCTGTAGTAGACTGAGATTGCAACAGAGCAGGTGGAAGGCTGATACCAGCGAAAGATGGTAATGGGCCTGGAGTTTCTGCCAATGATGCTGTAGGTTGTTGACCTGATTGGGCGTGACCAATTAACCTCATAGCGTAGCAAAAACCGAATTGAGTTAAATAGCCCAAGTTGGAATGGTCAGCCAATTGCCAGATTTCTCCAAGAGTAGCTGGAGGCAAACCTGATTTTTCAAATGTTGATCTGGCTTTGTCACCCGTAATCACACCAGAAGATTCCGGGTCTAGCGATTTAAATAGTTGTGCATAGAGCCGTTTTTCATCAGTCGTAAGACCTACTTTGAACGACGTAGCTACAGTGTTAGTAACTGAAACATAGATAAAACATAAAGCACCCATCAATCGATTGATTCAATGCATGAAACACATACCTTGATTATTCATAGTTATAGCTTACTGCCTCGATTTCAATTTTGAGGATACATGAATTGTGCGAATAAACTGGTAGCTACACATTTTATCAATAGCTCAATGCGCATCGCGAAGAGTGAAAAAATTTATATATCAAAATCTTAATCTAATTCTATAATGTTCAGAGGTAGAGGTGGAGCCAGAGGCGGCCGTGGTGGTAGAACCGGGGCCCCATTCCAACAAGGTCCTCCAGATACTGTTTTAGAAATGGGTGCTTTTTTGAAATCTTGTGAAGGTGATATTGTTTGTCGTAGCATAAATCCAAAGATTCCATATTTTAATGCTCCAATTTACTTAGAAAACAAAACACAAATTGGTAAAGTTGATGAAATACTTGGTCCTCTTAATGAAGTATTCTTCACCATTAAGCCTTCAGAAGGTGTTCAAGCTGAATCGTTTAAGGAAGGAGATAAATTTTTCATAGGGCCTGATAAATTGTTACCTTTGGACAGATTCTTACCAAAACCTAAATCATATGGACCTAAACCAAAGAAACCAAAGGGAAGTGGTGGTGCTTCAAGAG
Source organism: Yamadazyma nakazawae (assembly GCA_030582335.1). NCBI lineage: Eukaryota > Fungi > Ascomycota > Pichiomycetes > Serinales > Debaryomycetaceae > Yamadazyma > Yamadazyma nakazawae. The sequence goes on from JAKTWY010000015.1 coordinate 39,425, forward strand.
GTGGCCGTGGAGGTTTCGGTGCTTCAAGAGGTGGCCGTGGAGGTTTCGGTGGAGCTCGTGGTGGTGGTCGTGGAGGTTTCGGTGGAGGCCGTGGTGGTGGCCGTGGAGGTTTCGGTGGAGGCCGTGGAGGTTTTGATGGAGGCCGTGGAGGTTTCGGTGGCCGTGGAAGAGGTAGAGGTAGATTTTAATAGTCATTATTGGTACATTTATGTCATGAGCTAAATATAAGAACAAAAATAGTAACATGCTTACAGCACTGAAATATGTAGGCGAAGCTGTAAAACGTTAAAAAGGGTAATATTAAATAGTTTTCTTCATTTTAAACCACAGGATTCAACAATCGTAGCTCTAATCTCTTTATACCCAAACCTACCTTTTAAGAATTTATTTGGGACTGAATTATTGAATATGACTTGCGGGAGTGTAGGTATCTGTCTAAGACCAGCATCGTCTATCATTTTATCAAAGTACCGTGTAACACTTTTGTTAGCAGTATTCACCGTTTCAATCCTCTTGATTCTTTCTTTGACATTTGATACACTTCGGGTGTCTATCTTGTATTTGTTCATGAACTTAAGGATAGTCAAGTCTACTTTGGTGAAAATGAGCTCAAAAGATACACCCTGGTCTACTAGTAGTTCAATAACCTGTAAATCTTCGTCTCTAAATCCCACCGTACTATCTACTAACACAAAAGCTTTTCGGAGAACCCTCCTCCTCTGAATATATTCTACAACCATCTGTCCTTGTTCTTCACGACCAAATATTCCATAACCTGGACTATCTACAAGTCTGAATTTGTTGGCTACATTGAAACAATTCATAGTTTTCGTGTGTCCAGCATGATTACTCACGAAAGCATACTCAGTTTTGGCACCCATTGTCTTGGCTTCTTTTGAATTTATAAGTAAATTGTTGATTAAGGAAGACTTACCGGAGTTGGTGTGCCCCAAGAAAAGAACCTCAGGCAAAATAGTGACCCTTTTTTTAAAGTTCGGATCGTCTTGTGCTTGTATGGCTGCTTTCACATCGGGAATCTCATTATAGTCCGCCAAGGTCCATTCTAAGAGCGGTTTGGCATTATTGAAAAAACTTTGACCATAATTTGTAATTGATGCTCTAGGAGGTTCACATCCAGCTGCTTTGAATTGTTTTGTAAGTAGTTTGGGGGTGACAATAAGACTACCTACTGATTTAGGGAACTGACTTTTGGAACTTATAACAGTAAGATCTTGATCATTTTGACAGGGTATAACAGGAGTGCGCTTCGGTATCGACTCGGTGAGATAACCGAGTGAATGCAGGTATCTTAAAGTATTGAATTTCAACATTGGCCCTAGTTTACCCCATTTTTGAGTTATCATGATGAGATAAAATTTCCGCATTGATCTGTAAAGAACTAGGTATAAAATGCCACCAATTCGTATACCCGTATCCATTGGTACGTTTCTACACACTCCTTGAGGAAGTCAGTACTAACTAAATAGCTCTTGTAATCACGCTAGCAGTAGCTGCCTATCTCGGGTTTGCCCTGATCCACCTTCCATACGATAAACTAGTACACTTTATAGTGTTTTTTACCTTCACCATTGAGCTATATTTTCTTATAAAAACCAAAGCCCTAAGGAAACTTCGACTTTTCACATTCATAATGAGTATGATTGCTTGTGTGGCTCTGGAAGTGATTCAATCAACGGTGAACCCCGCGAGAGTGTTCGACCTTTACGACATAGTAGCTAATATAGCTGGTGGGATGTTAGGTTTGGGCCTATCCACAGTCTTTCACAACATGATGATACGGAAGAAGCGTTATCGAAAAGTTCCTGATATTGAAATAGAGGATTATGTTGATGTGGCAATGGAGGATTTAGAACAAGAATCTCAATGACGTAAAGAAGCTAGACGTCAGTAGTTCGTAATATGACAGCACGGCCGTAATATAATTTAAACTCTATGTATATCTTGGTATTCTTGAAGGATCAAATGTACCTTTATCAACCAAAAATTTAAGCAATGTGTTATTGCTATACTACTACAAAAAAGCTACTTGGTATATATTTCTCCTAGGATCCTTGGAAATGTCTCAACTCATTCCGACCTCTCTGAATCCCATATCATGACTCCATTAGAGACTTACCATAACCCTTTGTCAATTGTGTTGTCGGATTAATTACCTACAACTAGTATATCCGATCTCCTCAAATTGCTGCAACTCGCGCAAATTCATATTTTCATTTGAAACTTCACGTTGATAGCTTAAACATTAGCTCTACAGCATGTTGAAGCTCCTTGGCCAAACCTCCTCCACAAGACCTGAACCAGGACTTCATGAAGAGAAACCAGACACAGCCAGTGGCTCTTCAATTTCTCCCAAGCAATCGGTGGACCATCATATTAGAGAATCGTCTGATTTTGAGAATATATACAGATCCGTGTCAAATGTTTCTAAATCTGCATCCCATAAAGATCAGCATACTCGTAGAGATTCTCATGATCTGGCTATAATTTCCAACCCATTATCATTCAGCTTCATTAATCGTGACCCTTTGGAGCAACGCTACTCTTCTGAAGAAGACGAGCACCACGGCCAATTAGGATACATTCCTTCTGCAGAAGAAACTGCTGAACAAGTCGGTGATGAATCGATTCAACTCGATTACACCCATGAACCTGATCAAAATGCCACTGGTGCTGAACAAGGCGACGAGGCTGAAGCTGGTGCTGAGCATACCATTTCACGCCAAACGCGATCGTCTTTCATTCCTTACATGTTTCGTACCACCGAAAACGACGAAGAAAGAAAGGGGAAAAGAGTATTCCATTTGTTTCGTAAAAGAGGTAAAGATCGCGATAAGAAGCATAGTATCATAGCAATGCCCGATGAAGATCCAATACAAGAAGAAGACATATTCACAGGTCAAAGAGCTCAGGGATTGATTGGTGCGTTGGCTTTCGGTGCTCCTTCTATTGGGCTTGTAGCTTCTTGTTTACTTGAAGATGAAACAGGTATTTCTAGAGCACCTTTGCTTTTAAGTTTGCTTGGGTTGAGAGTCACTGATACCTCAAACACTATCATCACAAAAAACCGTAAATTTAGAATTGATTTAGAATATGGGGTAGGAGACCAAAGAATGAAGTGGTCAGTTGAGAAGTCTGCCAAAGATTTATTGTATTTGCATTCCAGATTTAAACTCGATAACTGGAGAAAAGAAGTAGTTCGTAACAGGAACTCTGAATTACCTAAATATCCCATCCCACCTTTGAGGAGTAAAAACACAGAGGGTGGTAACTTATTGTCACGTTACAGAAATAATTCTTTCAAACCCGTAAACGACTTGTTACTGGAAACGAGACAAGATGCCAACAACCTGATTCATGGTGATACACACTCGGCTTTGAGTCTCAGTCAGTTGGCTACTTTAAGGGCTCACTTGTCTCATTCTTCCGATTCTTCTGGTGATATATTGGAGCAACAGAATCCTGAACTCCTCAGAGCTCGAATTGCAAAAAATCAAGAGTATACCGTTCAAGTTGCCAAGTATCTTAATGATTTAATTAAAATGGTTGCCTTAAAACCTCAGTCCAATAGGTTGTTTCACTTTTTCGAAATTTCACCAATTTCTTCTTTGTTAAGTTATGAAACTGGTTATATTGGTAAACAAGGTGTAGTGCATATCGGAGGAACAGCCAGATCCCAAGGTTGGAGGGTTGGTCATTTCAAAGCAAATGATTTGAAAGGTATGATTGATAGACGACTGGAAAAATGGCTCTTGGTAAGAAATAGTTACATCATGTACGTCTCTGATATTAATTCTACCTTACCTTTGGAAGTCTTCTTGGTAGATCATAAATTTAAAATCACTTATAAAGGTGATCAGCATTTGAAGGAAGATGATGAGTCAGATTATGACGATGCTAGTATTGAACAAAAGCTTGCAAGTGAAGATGGTGACCCTTCAAAGTCGTCACCTGTTTTCAAGCACTTGAAAATTGTTCTTGAAAATTCTGAACGGAAGCTTTCTTTGCTTCCTAAATCTGAAAAAGAACAAAAGCTTTGGATCAAATCTTTGTATGAGATGAAAAATAACACCGTGTGGTGGAAAAAGAACAGATTTGATTCATTTGCACCTATTCGTGACGACTGTTTTGCTCAGTGGTTTGTAGATGCCAGAGATTACTTTTGGGCTATTTCTTCTGCTCTTGAAATGGCTAAAGATGTTATTTACATTCACGATTGGTGGTTGTCGCCCGAGTTATATTTAAGAAGACCGGCTAACGGTAATCAGCAATGGAGAATCGATAGGCTTCTTCAAAGAAAGGCTAAACAAGGTGTTAAAATATTTGTCATCGTCTACAGAAACGTTGGTACAACTGTTTCGACGGATTCATTGTATACGAAACACTCTCTTTTGTCACTTCATGATGAAAATATTCACGTCATCCGTTCTCCTAATCAACTCTTGCAAAACACCTTTTTTTGGGCACATCATGAAAAACTTTGCGTTATTGACCACACAGTAGCATTCATTGGTGGTATTGATTTATGTTACGGTAGATATGATACACCTGATCATGTCTTGGTAGATGATTCTGATCTCAATTTTGCTAATTTGGAAAAAGATCATGTGCCTACAGAAGAAGACTTTGTAAATTTCCAGATTTTCCCAGGAAAGGATTATTCCAATCCTAGAGTTAAAGATTTCTTCGGACTTGACAAGCCTTACGAATCCATGTATGATAGAACAACTACCCCAAGAATGCCTTGGCACGATGTGCACATGCTCACCTCTGGTAAGGTAGCGCGTGACTTGTCAAGGCACTTCGTTCAAAGATGGAACTACTTGTTGAGACAAAAGAGACCCAGTAGATTTACTCCATTATTGACTCCTCCGTCTGATTTCACGGAACAAGAAGAGAAGAAGCTCCAACTTGGTGGATCTTGTGAGGTTCAACTTTTGAGATCTTCTGGTTCATGGTCTTTAGGATTGAAGGAACACGAACAAAGTATTCAAAACGCTTATTTAAAGCTTATTGAGACATCAGAGCATTTCGTGTACATTGAGAATCAATTCTTCGTGACCTCCTGTGATATTGATGGTAATGAAATCGAAAATAGAATAGGCGATGCTTTAGTGGATAGAATTATAAGAGCTCACAATGAAGGCACCCAGTGGAGAGCGGTGATTGTTATACCCTTGATGCCTGGTTTTGAATCCCAAGTTGATGAGCCTGATGGATCAAGCGTCAGAGTTATTATGCAATGTCAGTATTTATCCATTTCTAGAGGGCAAACCTCTATCTTTGCAAAACTTAGAAAATATGGCATCGAACCTGAAGATTATATTCAATTCTATTCTTTGAGAAAATGGGGTATTATAGGACCCGACAGAAACTTGGTAACAGAACAGCTTTATATCCACGCAAAAATCATGATTGTTGATGATAGAGCGGCTATTATCGGTAGCGCAAACGTCAACGAACGCTCTATGAGAGGTATCAGAGATTCTGAAATGGCTGTTATAGTGAGGGATCGTGAAACAGTACAGGCAAAAATGGGTGGTAAAGACTACGTTGCCGGTAAATTTGCTCATACCTTAAGGATCAGATTAATGAGAGAACACTTGGGAATACACGTCGATGTTATCGATATTGTAGAAAGAAGATTTAGAAGATTTGAGGAGTTCGCCCAAACAAGCGAGGGCCTGAAAGCCTCCACTAATCATTTCAAGAATCCAGAATTTAGAACCCTTTCAGCTATGGTTGAATTGGCTTCTCGTGATATCTTGAATAATCCGGACGGTACCTTTAGATGGAAGAACTTCCAGAAGGTAATTAAGTCTGATTTGATAGCTGAAGTAGTTCCAATGAAGGATATTGACGACTTAGAAGCTCAGGATGACACACCTTCTCCATTACCATTACCCATTTCTTTCAACAATAGAACTGGTACTCATGAAGCAAATAGAGGTATCAGAGATAAAAAGAAGCAGTCTTATGATGCAAGAGTTCAACACAGTGATACTCATAAAAAGGATGTCTACGGATTTGGCTTGGATAAGTATAAAACAAAGTTGGCCAAGAGAGCTCGTCTCAATAGTGCTAGGTTCTTAAAAGATATGGCCTACAAGTTGATGAAACAAAATCCGCGGGCAGCTGTCTTGCCAGATATTGAAAATGTCACCGAGTTTTTAGAATTAGATGATTTCCAAATGAGCGATGAAATGGATGATGAATCAGAAAAAATTATTCATGAGAGAAACAAGGAAAGATGGGCTTTGATGAAAAAGATCTCATACCTTCAACGGGTTTCTGCTATTGAAAAAGAACACCAGGCGGAAGAGTCCAAGAAGAGAACTCAAGCTGGAATGTCCCCTACAGGTACATTTGGACCTTTAAGTTCAGCTGGTCCCAAAGAATCTGACCCTGACGAACGTGTGGTTTCTGCGGTTGAATCACCACCAGTGAGATCCGGGGATATTTCTAGCGCTGGTATTGAAAGTAAACATGATCTGACTTTAGATTTGAACTCTAAAGTCCCACATAATGGTTCATCCCCATTACCCAACAATAATTTGTCTCAACTGGAAACTCCAACGGCAGATCATCAACAAGATTCAGCTGATTACTCCGAAGATGTTCCTATTGTATCTTTATCTGAAAGCGGCGTCAAGTCTCTTATTGACTCAATCAGTCCGAAGAGTGGTTTCAATTTCACAAAATTTGTTGATCCTTACCAATTTGAAGATCCAATAAGTGTTGATTTCTACGAAGACTTGTGGTACGAACATGCTAAGAGAAATACCGAAATTTTTAGAATGATTTTCCATACCCAACCGGATGACACTGTTTCATCATGGACGGATTATAAACAGTTCTCCAAGCTCCAAAAGGCGTTCGCGTTAGCTCAGGCTCAAGAAGCTCATAAAAGAAAAAGTCGCCGGTTGTTCGGCGAAGGTGACTTCACTGATACCGAATCCGATACCGAACCTGGAAGTGGAGTTATCAATGGTCACCACAAGCAACATGATCCTACATCCAATCCTAAGATTAATATAACACTGGTTAATGACGAAATTGGTCTTCTAGGTAAAGCACCTCCATCATCTGATTCTTGGCAGGGTGAAATGGGAGTTACCAAGAAAGGAAGTCGTAAATTTGTCTATCAAACTGGTGAAGGTGAAGAAGTCGATAGTCTAGGTATGAATGGTGGTCCCGGTCTCAAGTCACGTAGGCGAGGACCTACATTCAGTGCTAGAAGAAGAGCTGCTTCTGGTGACAGAATTTTTGATAGGGAAACTGCTGAAAGGATCTTACGAGAGGTTCAGGGTAATTTGGTTATTTTCCCAACGGATTGGCTTCATAGAGAATTAGATGGTGGTAATTGGTTCTACAACACCGATCGTATCCCACCAATCGATATCTATGATTGATTTTTGTGTGCTGTACCCTAAAAAAAGTTTTAAGATTGTATAGAGCAAATACATAAAATTTCTATTTTGCAACCTCGCTTGTCTGTATTATTTTCACAGCGATTTTTCAGATCGCGTTTAAATCATTGACTATGTTCCTCGAGCTACTTTCTTACGTGGGAGTAACAGTGGGGTTTCTATTCCTTGTTCTCGCAATTGCGTCAGCATTGTACTATCTTTCAGAACTTGTGGAAGAACATTCAGAACCAACCAAAAGAATCCTTAAACGTCTTATATATGTCATCATGGTAGCCCACTTACTTTTATGGTTGCTAGACGGATTCCCCTTCTTTTTATCTGTATTTTCTATGTTTTCCTACTTTGTGTACCTTCAAAACCTCCATAAGTTCCCATACGTACAGTTGACATCACCAATTTTCCTCGCTTCATGTGCCCTAGTTGTGGCCAACCACTTTTTATGGTTTAATCATTTCCACAATCCATATATTCCACCATTGGAGGTTCGTTTAAAGCCAGGTTACGTTCCTCCAAGGTTCCCATCATTCATGGAAATATGTTCTTTTTTCGGTTTATGCGTTTGGTTCGTTCCTTTTGCCCTATTTGTTAGTTTAAGTGCTAATGATAATATTCTCCCTCACCACGTACAAGCTGATCCTCAAGGAAAGAAGAAGAACAATGGTTTGGCAAAGGTAGTTGTAGCGTCTATACGTGAATCTATCTACGCTGCCAGTAGAGCTTTGGGCTATGAACTCGACCCACACCACGGACAAATTGTTTAAAAGCCTTACATGTAGTTTAATTATACACCAAATATTTATCTGTCGGGATGGCTTAGTATTTGCTATTTACTATTTTCTAATCTTATTTTGTCAAAAAGTCTCCAACTGCAGGACCAAAGTGATCAAGGCTCAATAAAAAGGTATCATGTCCAAAGTTACTTATATCAGTTCCCAACTCGTAGTACTCTACCTTTCCAGAGGTCTGATTTGATTTAAGAACTTCATGAATTTCTCTTTGCTGCCATACAGGAAATAGAATATCACTTTCAACACCAACGACTAGAACATCCTTGTGTGCTATTTTAGAGAGACCTCTTTTCAAGTCTTTTAATGATTCATCTGGTGTCACCGTAGCGGAAGTGGCTTTTTCCTCATAAGGCTTCTCTGGAACAACAGGAGGATTTTGAGAATCAACACCGCTAGTAGCATCTTTTTCGTAGAATTTCGCTTCTGCTTTTGCTCTATTCTTTAATGCTTTACTTCTATTGCTATGACTCAAATCAAATAAGTCCATTGCCTTCAGAACATATAAAAGGGAGTTGGGGTCGTACTCCAAGCAGAATTTTTCCCCGGCATGATCCAAATAGGTTTCTACTAAAAAGTCAGGACAGAAAGCAGGCGACTTACTCTCATCTGCTCTATTCCTTCCAAATCTGTATTCCCATTCAGGTCCAGATCTGTAAGTAATCGTAGCTATTTCTCTTGCTAGTTTCATACCAATATGTGGGGGTACCTTGTTATAGTAGAAACCTCTATTCCAGTTAGGGTCACTCATCAAAACCTGTCTTTGGGTGTGTCTCAATGCAATAGAATAAGGGTGGGATCTGGCACATCCAGATATGGAAATCACTTTTTCTACTTCGTCAGGAAACTCCCATGCATATGCCAAGGATTGCATGCCCCCCATTGAAGCACCAATAGAGGCATGGATACTTTTTGCTTTAAAAACGTCTCTTATCAATTCCCTTTGACCACGCACCATATCATTGACTGTTAATAAAGGGAATCTCGTACCATAATGTGTTCCACTTACTGGATCAATGGACGAGGGCCCGGTTGATCCATAGCATCCTCCTAGAACGTTGGTACATACAATGAAAAACTTATCTGTGTCCAAATACTTTCCGGGTCCGATAAAGTTCTCCCACCATCCTGGTTTTTCATTGAGAGATTGAGACTTGGCATGAGAAGATGCAGAAAGCCCTGTGTGTATCAATACAATATTATCTTTTTCTGGGTTTAATTTGCCCCATGTCTCGTATGCAATTTCATATTCTGGTAAAAAACCTCCATGATCGAGGAAAATTGGCTTATTCGACTGGTAAATTTCGAATCCAGTCTGAATCATTGAATATGACGGCTCAGGACCATCCTCAAGAGAATTGGAGCATAACTGTGCCGTCTTTTCCTCTAATTTATCTAAGCATGGAAATACCATTTGAGGATTTGAGCTTCTGGCAGTTACTGAACCATTGGGACTATTGAGTTTCCTATTTTTCGATAAAAAACGAGAAAGATTAAAAGACAAGGGTATTCTTTTATTTCCTGTCCTTGAAAAAGTCCTATAGAACATGTTGAACTGTAATGAGTATAAGCAAGATTCTTCTTTGGCTGATAAATGAGATTGACTTATTTCACGTGAGCGCGAGATTTTGGCTGCAAATTACTTAAGCATAGACGCGAAATACAAATAGCAAAAGGTGTTTATTAAACGACAAAGAGTAAAGCTAACATGAGACTTAAAATGCTTCCTTGGTTCTTAATAGTTACAGAACCCACACCATCTTCAAAACACAGGGTGGTGTCATTGTAGTATCCACTAGAGATGTCTACGGTCTTTGTGCCCAGACTATTGTCGCAGTCGTCCCAAGTATTTGGATTTTTTTCGTCACAGTCAGTGGTAGATGGGTACAGCTCTTCGGATTCATTGGAAGAATCATCATCAGTTTCTTCTCCTTCTTCTCCTTGTTCTTCTTCTTCTTCTTTTCTGAGGAATCTCTTTACCTTTGCTTTGTCTTCATTCTTGACATCATCTTTCTCGTCGCAATCTTTTTTATCATCTTTCTTTTCGTCATCTTTCTTTTCACCGTCTTTCTTTTCACCGTCTTTCTTTTTGTCATCCTTCTTGAGCTTTTCTATCTTATCCATCTTACCTTCCATCATGTTCTCTAACTTGCTAATCTTCTCGAACATAGATTCTTTCAAAGCTTTAAAAGGGTATAAGATTTTGTATAGACCACACCAAACTTTGGCAATCATACGAATTTGTTGTTCTTTCATATCAATATCCTTGGTCATTTGCTGCATTGGAACTTCTACGGAGTTGGCAATTTGTCTGAGTTTCTCGGTAAGAAGCTTATCACCAATTATCAGTTTGTTGAAGAGATCGGACAACTTAGCTCTTTTTTGGTTCAAGTCTTGATTTGAAGATTCTTGTGGCAGTAAAACAGAAAGAAAACTTTTGGTAATGCTCATATCCTCAAAAGGATCTTCAACAGAGTCTTCATAATCTTCATCGTAGTCATAAGTCCCATGTTCGTTATCAACCTTGTTAGGCCCTTGATACTTACTTCCAAATTTCCATCCCTTCTCTTGCTTATTCTTTAAATAACCGGCAATCTTCAGGAAACCTTCCACGTACTGATCAAGAGAATACTCTCTAAGCTCGGGGAGTGCGTTTTGTAAGTTTGTGAACGCATTTTGAAAGACAATACCCTTCTGAGTTAACAGACTATTCTTATCTGAAACGAACGGAAGGACTGATCCAGTGCATACTGGTAATGCAAAGACTATTAAAGGTACAAAAAATTTCATTTTAAAATAAAAGTTGATACAATCTTCGTTTGTGAAATCTGGTGATTTTCTTTAAGTAAATTTCGCAGCCTAAATTTGGATTTCGTTAACCTTTTCGCATCTAAAATCCCCCCTTATCTCCGATATCATTAATGGAGACAAGTGCCTATGAGAATGCAGTACTTGTGTATGTATTGACATTGGCTTTCACTACTCCATTATCCTTCTTCTTTCATAATTTCCTGGATGCTGTTTCAAAAAATTCGTTGAATTCCTCACTTAATGAAGTTTTCATATATTACGGATACGCTTGGTTTACAATAGTACTATTCAGCTATTGTGGTTATTCCTATTTGAATCAGGACAACTGGCTTTTAAGCTTACATAGTATTCTGAGAATATACCGTGCTAATACCATAGCAGCTGTCTTTTTGATTGTCTGGTTTTTTGGACCATCTATCACGGATAGAATAGAAATAGCTACAGGTGGTACATGTGTTGGAGGAAACGAACACACAAAAACTCACCTGCAGTGCGACGCCCTGGACCACGGAATGTGGGCACCTGGATTTGATGTATCGGGCCATTACTATCTCATTATATCTTGCAGTATGTTACTCATCGATAGAATTATTGATATGAATATTCTTCCTCACTGGAAGACAATATTTTATACAAGAGTTAGTAATGAGGAACTGGATGTAGGAGAAAGTTCACATAGTGATGAGATCAGTTTTGAACAAGAAATGAGTAGGTTATCTCCCAAAATTGCAGGTCTTTTGAAAAATATTATACAAGTGAGTTCTATTTTGTTAATAGGTATATGGTACTTTGAGTACTTGATCACCTCTTTATTCTTTCATTCGTTTGGAGAGAGAATTTCGGGTTTATGTGTTGGACTATTGATACCCTCTTTAGTCCATTACAACTTTCTTCAATCCCCGTTTGAACTGATATAGGAAGTAAAACTGCTGTTTCATTTGAACCACGAGAGGTCTTGAGAAGTAGACAAAATATTTTTTACTTGTTAGTCGTATAGTGAATGTGTCGTGTAAATTTGTAATTTGAGATTTTGTAGAGGATTAAGTACTGGTGGAATATCAGAAGGACAGTTTGAATAGAAAGATAATAATAAAGCTTGAGTTTCGGTTATGTAAAAAAGTGATGACCGAGTTATCTTTCCTTAATTTTGAATCATCCAAAATAAATTATTTTAACTAATCACAACCTTGGGTTCCACACCTGAGTAGTTTTGACTCAAGGGCGAAACGGAATTGCAACCAGAAAAACGCAAAAAATACGCATATTAATCGGGATATTTAGCACAATTATCGCAATGCTTTATCAATGAGCCTGATCCATTAAAATAAGTTTTAACGCATATTTTAACAATCACTAAATATGGAACACTTAAGATTGGAGCTTCGAAATATACACTGTGAAGAATGTGAATTCACCGTCCACAAAATAGTATCCAGTCTTCATCAGCTAACAGACTTGGATGAAAATTCTGAGGCACCCTCGCACGACCAATTACTGCATAATGATACTACGTATTTTCGACAAAAGGCTAACCAAGTAGACATATACAGACTGAGTAATTTTCTGGGAAAGCATATAGACATAAAGAAGCTCATAAAGCAGTTCAGAAACTCAGGATTCGATGTCGTCTCATGGGACTATTATGTCGATGAAATCTTACAGAGTAGTTCCGTGGATGAGGTGCCCCAAAAAGAGAAAGATTCTAGATTTGTCATATCAACAGTGTCTGATTGGTACCTCAAGCAGCAAAAGAAAAACATTTTAAAAAAACACCTAGAAAATTGTAAGAAATGCCAAGAAGAGCTTGCATTACATAAAATCGATTCAGATCTGACGACCAAGTCTTTTGAGACAGTTATCGAAAAAGATGAAAGAGAACTCAGAGCAGTTTTGTATGTTGGTGGTATGACATGTGCTTCGTGTACTGGTTCTGTTAGTGAAGCAATCGAGGGTGCTTTGAAAGAACTAGGAATACAAGGTAAGACTACTGACCCGAATTATTCTGTTAACTTGATCCAGCACTCCGCAGTAGTGATTGTACCCAATAAGCAGATAATTAATAGAATTGTTGACGCAGTTATTGATCTGGGATTTGATTGTAAAGTTTTGGAAGTGTTACCAGTTAAGAGGTCAACGAATGCTAAAATCACAGCTGCAATTGGTGGTATTACTTGTTCTGCATGTGCAACCTCCATCGCATCAGTTGTAAATGAGCTTCCATTTGTTCTCGATTGTAATATTAACACAGTGACTAAGACAGGTTTATTTGTTATGGATGATTCCGATAAGAACCTTGAAAAACTAAAGGAAACAGTTGAAGACTGTGGGTTTGACTTTGATATTTTGGAGAGTTCTCAAATCAACTACGTCCTGGGTAAAAAGCAATCTAGGACTGTTAATATAACGGTGAATGGGATGTACTGTGTCCATTGCCCTGAAATTATTCTCCATTATTTGAACAGTTACGGGGAAGCTTTAACAGTGGAGGACAATTTCAATTTCAATAATCCCCATATAAAATTCACGTACATACCTAACCAGGAAAAGGGTCTTAATATCCGCAAAATCTTGAAAGATTTGAACCACTTGATTCCCTCTGGTGATGATTACATAGTTGATTATGAAAGGCAAGGTCCTTTCGATTGTGATTTTCAAGACACAATTACAATGGATGAACATATTAGGAATTTGTCTAAGAAAGAGGTACGAAAGATAGTGTACAGATTGGCCTTGGCAACAATTGTATGTATTCCAACTTTTGTTTTTGGAATTGTGGCCATGCTGTTGTTGCCGATGCATCACCCTTTTAGAATGTGGGTTGAAGAACCCATTTGGGTAGGAAATGCATCAAGAGCATCTTGGATTCTCTTATTCTTAAGTACTCCTGTTTACTTTTTTGCTGCAGATTTGTTCCATAGGAAGGCTATAGTTGAAATTAAATCACTTTGGACTCATAAAAATCTGTTCAAATACAGACTATTCAAGTTTGGTTCTATGAGCTTATTGATGAGTTTGGGTACAACAGTTGCATATGTGAGTAGTATTGTTTTATTAATCCTTAGCTCTAGACAACGCTCAGATACAAAGCTAGGGTTCCATACTACGTACTTCGACTCTGTGGTCTTTTTGACATTTTTTTTGTTGATTGGCCGCTTACTCGAAGGTATATCTAAAAATAAGACTGCTAGTGCCCTTTCTACATTAAACAACCTTAAGGTTTCCAATGCCACATTAGTTGAAAAAATTAAAGCTACTGGCAAAAAATTCATCTATCAAAATGATCAACGCATTGATGTCAAGTTCTTGGAGATTGATGATTACATCCGGATTGCGTCTGGTGAATCTCCACCAATAGACTGTGTAATCGTTGAAAATTCTGCAGAATTTGACGAATCTGTTTTGACAGGTGAGTCTATGCCAGTGAGGCATTCCCCCGGACACCAAGTGTTTAGTGGCACTGTAAATGTTAGTAATCAAACTGTAATTGCAAAAATCCTTAGTCTCCAAAGTGATTCCCTTATTGATCAAATCTTGAAAACGGTGAGAGAGGGGCAGATCAACAAAGCACCTATTGAGCGTCTTGCTGATACATTGACGGGGTACTTTGTACCTGTAATTGTGATGGTTGGTATACTAGTGTTTATCATTTGGTTGATACTTGGGTATGGGGGTGCATTACCTGAGTCATATTTAGACATTGATATCGGTGGATGGTTTATGTGGTCCTTACAGTTTGCTATAGCTGTTTTTGTCATCGCTTGCCCTTGTGGTATAGGCTTAGCTGCTCCTACTGCTCTTTTTGTGGGTTCGGGCCTTGCTGCAAAAAACGGTATTTTGGTTAAAGGTGGTGGTGCAGCTTTTCAAGATGCTGCTAAGACAAAAACAATTTGTTTTGATAAAACTGGGACACTCACCTGTGGAGAAATGAGAGTTACTGATTATACTACCGCAGACGATGGAAACTTGGGTATACAATTAGCTAGGGATTTGGAACTTAGTTCTAAGCATCCTATAGCTAAAGCAGTCAAGTCGTTCAGTTCTCAGTTTAAATTAGGCAGTAATATCATCCCAGCTGTTGAAACTATTCCTGGAAAAGGATTGAAGGGTAAGATAGTTGAAGAATCTTTGCTGGGTTCTTTGCTGGGTTCTTTGATGGAACTCAATGGACATGAGGCCATTCTAGGTAATGAATCCTTAGCGAAAGATTATGGAATCAACCTCACTAAATATCAAAAACATTTGTTGGAGTCATGGAAGAAAGAGAGAAAATCAGTTATCTTGGTTTGTCTAATTACACCTAAAGAATCCAAGCTTATATTTATGATGGCCTGTAGAGATCAAGTGAGAGGTGAATCAAGACCTGTGATCAATTATCTTCAAGATAAGTTGAATATTGAATGCTGGATGATTACGGGTGATAACTTGGTAACAGCTCGAGCCATTGGCGCTGAGCTAGGTATCCCACTGGATAGAATAGTTGCTGAGGTTCTTCCGGACGATAAACAGGATCAAGTAAAAATTATCAAAGGCAAAAGACCAGAAAACACAGTAGCGATGGTGGGTGATGGTATTAATGATGCACCTGCTTTAGCAACTGCTGATATCGGTATTGCACTTGCTAATGGGGCCGATATAGCGGTGACCTCGAGTGATTTCATTTTGTTGAACAAGCAACATCCGTTAAGTACACTTGTAACCTTACTCGACTTATCCAAAAAGGTGTTTAGAAGAGTCAAATTCAACTTTGGTTGGGCCTTGGTATACAACATGATCGGGGTACCTATAGCAGCTGGTGTCATATATCCATACAATAACTCCAGGTTGAATCCGGTTTGGGCTAGTGCTGCCATGGCTGCATCTTCTGTCAGCGTTGTATTAAGCAGTTTAGCATTAAATCTTTACCGTCCAAGGGTTCAAGTAGAAATTTTTAACACAGAAGAAGAAAAAGATGCAAAAATATGGGAGCTAAACGATTGAGTCACGTAAACTCATCTCTAGTATATTATATAGTATTTAATACAATTTCATTAATCATTAGACTTAAAAACCGACGTGTCCAATTTTACAACCATGACGGTAATATTATCTGTAGTTGAATTATCCATGGCAATTTGAATGAGTTTCTTAGCAGCCAACTCTGGATCATCATCGTTCTTAAATGACTCTTGTACAACCTGGCAAGCCTTTGAGTCAGAGATTACATCCCATAATCCATCACAAGCTAAAATGATGAATTCATCATCAATCTCAATTTCAGTTGATGTAGTGAAAGGTCTTCCTACGACATAATCCTTCATATACGTATCGCCCAAAGACCTCGTCACTGCCAATATTCCATTTACACGATTTTTCATTACAAGTCCCCCGGAGTCTCTGATTCTATTGATTTCATTTACATCACTGGCTTTATGGTCATAGCTTAAACGGTATGCTTCACCATTTCTATACAACACTATGCGCAGGTCACCAACATTAGCAGTATAAAGCATTCGCTTCTGGTTTGAAAAATCTACGGATATATTGTTGTATAATGAACCATTATCTTTTGGAGATACTCTTGGACGTGAATTGTCAATCATATCACCATCTACTGCGTTCTTGTTTTCCCATAGAAGAACAACTACAGCCGCTGTACTACCCGAGTTACCAATATCTTCTTTGCTCATCAAATCATCGGCTTTAACAAATGATTTACACAAGTTATCTTTCATGTCGAAATCTTGAGAAGCATCGGAAACTTCTTCATTAGTGATTAATTCCTGTTCCAACAAGGTGTGCAAGTTATTTCCACACCATCTGGCCGTTTGCTTACCAGCGTGACCATCAAATATAGCAAAATAGCCCCAATCCAACCGCTCAGCAAAATTGGCTACATATGTGTGCACATCTTCCATTTTGGATCGATAAGTGATGTTTTTATTTTCTGCAACCCCCACTTTAAACGATAAACCATAGAAAGGATCAATATTGGAGACCTGACTCAAATTCGATGTGGATGAGTTGCGGGCTTGACTGTTGATGCTACTTAAGGATAATGTCGATCCGTTGTGAGAGCCTAATGAATTTACATTAAAGCCAGCTGATTGTGCAGATGTATTGCCGTTATGGCCGCTAGTGTGCAGAGGTCCAAGACTACCCAGCATAACTTGTGATGGTATGCGTGACAAAACTAGTCCTGTTACTATGAATAGACGTCAATGAAAATGCGACAGAAGAAAATGTGGATCCGTTGGAGAGTACACGACCGATGATATACATTTCAACTATTGATGTATATAAATATTTTGATGGCCAATTTGTTTGGATGTGTTCGGAAACTAGATATAAATAAGGTTGAATAATTTAGTGTCTAAATGTTGGTGTGATCTGTTCAAACAAGGACATTAGTGATCATTCGTTCGAGTCGTTCTTTAAACACATGACAATGTCGCACGACTTCGATAAGGCTGAGATTGTCAATGAAACGATAAGGAAAACCCTTAAAATGGACCATCCTATAGAAGAACGAGACACGGCCGGAGAATTAGTACCTTTTACTCATAGAGCATCAATGCGGGTGCATTTGAGGAGAAAGTCGAGCACTTTCCGTCCTACGTTATATTTTGATAGTGAAACCATCAAACCCGGCCGTAGCATTGACATGCTTCCTGTGGGTATTTTAATTGATATATTTTCCACCCTTTCCACTTCAGATTTACTAAACATTTGCTTAGCCAGTCGTCTTTTCTATGTTCCTGCAGTGTACTGGATCTATAGAAGTATTGTTATTGTTGGTGAAGACTATAAATTAGTGAAGTCTATGACCAATAATGTTTCACGTTTTGCAACCATTGCAAAAATCGAAAATTTAGGAAGACTTTTACATGTTTTGGCGAATACTAAGCTATCTAGATACTTGGAATCACTTGTGGTGATTGGTGACTACCAAGGTTCTTTAGAAGAATTGGCCCAGGTTCAACTAAAACAGTTTGTTGTGCCTAATTTAGGCGTCGACTCAATCAAGACAATAAATTTCAGTGCTTTGAAATCTCTCACGTTCTCTATCAGAGCCAATTCAACCGGAAATTTCGAATGGGAGGCGCCAAATCTTAAAACATTAAAAGTCACCTATGAAAATGACCAGTCAAATAAGAAGAAGTTTGTGCAATTAGCACGGTGGTTAGAACAAAAAGATATCATGTCATCAATAAGGTCTCTCACCTTTCAGCAATTGATGCCCAATGATATCCTGGTACTTAATACACTCAACCGTACTTTGGATGTGAGTTGCTGGCTAGACTTTTTTTATACTTTACAAACCCTTGCCTCCACAAAGTATAAACTCACCTCGCTAAGTCTAGATGGATTCTTGAACAATGAGGGTACAGTGCTTTGTAAACTGCTATTTCAAGTGTTGGAATTAAGCGAACTTGAAAGGTTAGAGTTGAACGTTAAAGAGTTTAGTCATATGAACCAAGTTCACTACACAAATTACAACAGTTTTCTTTTGGTAATGAGCAAGTGTTGTCCAAACTTGAAGTCTTTAGTGGTGAACCCAACTTCTAACTGTCTTCTCTGTCAACAGCATATGATATCAGATAGTATGAAGAGCCTTGAAGAATCTTTGGAGAGATTAGACTTGAAGTTTGAAACCACAAACATACAATGCACAAAAGAGATCACTAGACTGATACTTAAGTATCAAAAAAGCTTAAGAAGCTTATCCTTATATGATAAATCGGCTGAGTTTTCCAATAAGGTGCAAATGATAAAAACGTTAGGGTCTTCATACTCAGAGTTTGATACACTAAATATTCAGTTGCAGTACTTCAAAGATGAGTTCCCGCTCGATATTGATGATGAATCTTGGCGGGAAATTGTTAGGTTAAACAATGGAGGGTTCTACTCGAAATCCCACAAACTTGTTTCACTGTACATCACAATGTACTTGAAGAGTATAGGGTTTAAATGGAGCGAATTGAATAAGCTCGAGACGTTTACAGTATGTGGAATACCTATGACAATAGATCGAAATGTACAAGGTGGTGTAGTCTCAAATGGTGGTGGGGAAGGCTTAGCTATACGGTTCATGGATTCGAAAGGGACAAGGTACGGAACAAATAACCCAGAACAAATGACTTGAAAGTGACATAAAATGAACCATTCATATATATGACCATTCCAGTTTATAGTTAATGTAAGTATGTATAGAAAACCTAATGGAAAGCTAGTGCATTGCTGTTCTGAGTTGTCTCTATATGTTATGTTCTTATCTTTCAACGCCGCGCATCCAACTTTTCGCACCGCTAGCGTGATACGGCTCAAAATACTGGCGGTACGAGCTTTGATTACACGGCGACTCGCACCCATCGCCCCTCATCCCTGTCTTTTGTGTCATTATATTTCTTTTGTTCTCAAAACAATTTTGTTTTGTTCACTCACTCCTGTAAATTAGTAATTTTGACTATCAGTCACACATTAAATTTATACCCAATAATAGTTTTAAATCCTTAAGCTTGTACTTTCTGTGATCATTTTAAGTACATATCTTACAGGCTTCAGTTTGAAAACTCAAACAATAGAAAATTTTAAACTTTAGAAGTGAATAACCCCTCTCAAGTACCTTATTCCACAAGAAACACATCAACAAACCATGAGTTCCAAATCCGCCGCCGCCATTTTACAACGGCAGTATAGAGACTTGACTGACCCTAAGAACGGTATACCATCCTTCCATATTGAGTTAGATGATGATAATATTTTTTTATGGAACATTGGTATTATCGTTTTAAATAAGGAGTCGATGTACCATGGCGGTTATTTTAAGGGACAAATGAGATTTCCAAGTGATTTCCCATTCTCTCCACCAACATTTAGATTTACACCTGCTATTTACCACCCCAACGTTTATAAAGATGGCAGATTGTGTATTTCCATTTTACATCAGAGTGGTGATCCAACTTCTGATGAGCCAGAGAATGAAACCTGGACTCCAGCACAAACAGTTGAGAGTGTTTTGATTTCCATCATTTCTTTATTAGAAGACCCAAACATTTCTTCTCCTGCTAATATCGACGCTTCTGTGGACTTAAGAAAAAATCCTGAGGCCTATAAAAAGAAGGTATTACAAGAAGTAGAAAAATCGAAAAAGGATATTCCAGAAGACTTTATCATGCCAGAACTGGAGCTATACGCTTTCGGAAATAGTTCAAGTAATGGAAAAGATGTCGACCATGAACAAGTTGACGAAGATTTTTGGTATGACACGGAAGAAGAAAGCTTTGACGAAGAAAGTTTAATGGATGACATGGAGGAAGACCCCGAAGAGGAAGAAGATGAAGAAAATGACGAAGATTTAGAGATAATGAATAAGTAGAATGCTCAACCGTTCTAAACGACTGGGAAGATGTTTGTAGGATACATAATCATTAGCATTAATAGTATAAATTGAATGAAAAGAAATAGGCTAGTTGTACCCGACAAGTCCTTCGGTCAAAGCTTCAGCCAACCCGTCCATTTTAGCACGAGCTATAGCATGACTCACATCTCCTCTGTATAATATTACAACGTACGTGTCACCATCATCATTATCGTTGTCTTCGGAATCATTGACATTGGTATCACTTCCACCGTTTTCATTTTTTTTAAGTTTGAGCTGCTCAACCATAATACTAAGGTCTTCTTCGAGTTGAAGAACATTCCATGTAGTGCTCGGTTGGCTTTTCAAGCTATTGACGGCTAATAGCGAGTAAATTCTGATATTATCTTCGCTCACATTGTGATGGTTCCTTACTGTGCTTAACGGTACTCCACGAGAAGAAAGAAGAGACACTGCCATGGGTTCCCCTAAAGGACTGCTACCAGAAGTGGAGCGGACATCTGAGTATGATACAGGAACGAGTGCTTGGGACAAGACTTTTGATATTTGTTTCAGTTGTAGCATAAGATTGTCTGTCTTGAGATAATTATTACGACATCCTCAAAAGGCTAATGCGACATCTGACATTATCGAATCGCGACTTTTAGGCTTGAGCCAGCTTTATCATAGACACATATATTAAGGTCACTTTAAGAGTTTAGAATTTACTCAAGAAGTTATTCATAATAAGTGTATTAATAAGATTTTCTTCCAAGCTCCGATTAGTTTCACAGTCAACTCAACTCTTACTCTCGTCTTCTTTGTCTTCCTTTTGTCCCAACCCTCGACGCGACATTCCGACATTGTTTCAACGCGCTTGAATAAACAACTTTTTACATCTTCTTCATCTATGGACTTGAATAGAAAAAGACACATTTCTCGTCAACCCTTGAAGGAGACCTCAGGAAATGTCCCTCTGCCCAACAAGAAGAGACTCAAGGTCACCCCCAAAGAATCTGAGCTTCTACATTTTTCAACCAATGATGACACAAACAACCATCATCATACAAATACACATACCAATTCTCACTCATCGAGATTAGCATTACTTCAAAAACCCCTGTTAAAACCCGAAGCGTCTCGTACAAAACAAAACAGATTGGTTGGTGACGAATTGCTGGAGTGGAGATCCAATTGGAGAAAAATCATGAGATCTAGTGTTGTGTACTTCGATACTCAAGGTAGTGATACACACAATCAGGCTCACATACAAGAACAAAAACGAGCTCACAAAGGTTTAAAATACGTTGGAAGTTTAGTAGTACCTTTCTATGACAAGGATGTTACCATAATTGTAAGTAGAAGGTCTTATAATCCTTCATCATCATATCCGGCAAATGATATTTTCCACGACGCGTCTAACCTCAAGATCAAAGTATGGAACTTTGATAAAGTTTTTCGGTTCTTGAAGAACTTGGGTGTTAATGATCATGAGTACATGAATAATAGCAACTACGATAATGGTGATTTGGTCAACTTATTGAAAGAAGAAAAGATCTTTGGTTCAACTGATAAAGATCCAAATGCTAAAAGAGAAGATTTGCATTATTTAGGTAACAATTATATCTATGTTTATGACTTACTGCAAAATGTTCGTCCTATTGCTGTCAGGGAATGGCACGATGAAACTTACCCTAGATTACACTTGACTTTGGATGGGAAGTGTCCTTTCATTCCAGATACTGAAAACCTGCTCCGTAAGAAATTGCGTAGAGCTAGAAAACTTGAAGAAAATGCTAACTACAGACAGCTTCTAAAGATCATGGCTTACGAATTGGTCAATAAACCAAAAAACCGTAGAATATCTACAAGTTCTCTTTTAACCAGTGCATTAAATGATGACCATAATGAAAATGATCCGGTAAACCAACATACTGACAACGATCTGACTATCAGCCAAGGATCCAACTGTCAAATTGAAGAACTCCCTGTAGAGACTCACATGCAACCTCCAATTGAAGGCACGTTCAAACACCCTAAACCGAGTTTAATGAGAAACTCATCGTGTATACCAACAAACAATTCCAACTCACGATTCTATGATGTGGCTGCCTCAGGTTATAATGGTACCTCAAATGCTGTTCAAATGTCTGTTGACTCAGGTACGTTTACTGGAGGTAACGGATTAGGGCCAACGATTTCTCTTGTTCCATCTAAAAATATTAATAACTTAAAGAGAAGAATATTCATGAAAAAGCAAAAGCAATCCATAGAAGAGAAAGAAAAAGATAGGGATACCAAGCCAGGGTACTGTGAAAACTGTAGAATCAAGTACGACCACTTTGATGATCATATTAATTCCAGTAGACATCGTAGGTTTGCTTTAGATGATGGGAACTTCAAAGATATCGATAATTTGATCAATACCTTGAACGAAAATAAAGTATTCGGACTTGTAACGTCTGATGGTGACTTCAGTTATACCGAGTAATTTGAATCCTTCTCGTCGAGATCACTCAAAGTTATCTAAGTCTTTGTTAATAATCAAACTTGCATATCGCATCTATATAGTTTAGCATAAATATCATAATCGCGAATAATTTTTCACTAGATGTCTTGTAGATTATTCGGACTGGGTGCAAATAGCGCCTTGAGTCGTTCCTATTCTATACATCACAGATTCTTCAATACACTGAGAGTGTTTAAGGAAACTAAAAAACCAAATAGATTTGCGTCACAGTTTCAAAACAAGTCTGCAACACCTAAGAACAATCATAGACCTAATAGACCAGTCCCAAGATATCAAGAACCTGTTCCAGACCTGGTGAGTCTCCTATTGAAAGAAGAAAAGCTCAAACATGCTAGAGAAGTTTTGAAGCTAAAAGCAAAATTGCAAAACCCGACTCCTGCTGTAAAAAAATCTCCGAGACCTCAAAGGAAGACTTCAAACAAAGCTCCTAAAGCAAAGGTAAAAGTTTCAGTCCCAACATTTATCAGTGTTTCAAACTTGTCGAGTATTCTCAAGATCCCTTTAACGTCACTCCTCAAAACACTTAAGGACTTGGGGTTTGAAAATGTTAGGTACGACTATATTTTAGATAAAGAGAACGTTTCCTTAGTAGCAGACGAATACGGGTTTGAGATTATGATGAATGATGATACTGGTCTTGATTTATTCCCGGCACCTCTTCCTGAAGATACATCGAAGCTTAAACCAAGAGCCCCCATAGTCACCATTATGGGCCATGTTGATCATGGTAAAACGACCATCCTCGATTACCTCAGAAAATCATCCATTGTAGACAAAGAATTTGGAGGAATCACTCAACATATAGGTGCGTTTTCTGTGATAACACCTATCTCAAAAAAAAAGATTACGTTCTTAGATACTCCTGGACATGCAGCTTTCTTGAAGATGAGAGAAAGAGGTGCTAACGTTACTGACATAGTAATTCTTGTGGTCGCAGCAGATGATTCTGTTATGCCTCAAACACTAGAAGCCATTAAACATGCTAAGAAGGCAGGCGTTCCTATGATAGTTGCAATCAACAAATGTGATAAACCAGGTATCAAAGTGGACAAAGTGTTGGCGGACCTTGCTAGATATGAAGTAGATATTGAAGACTACGGTGGAGATACCCAAACTGTTCAGGTTAGCGGTAAAACCGGTCTCAATATGGATAAACTTGAAGAAGCAGTTATCACTTTAAGTGATATGAGTGAGTTCACAGCTGAACCAAATAGTGTACAAAGTGAAGGATGGGTCATTGAAAGTGAAATCGTTAAAGGAATGGGACCAATAGCTACTGCCTTGGTTACTCGAAGCTCTATCAAGAGAGGTGACTTCTTAGTGGCAGGAAACACCTACTGTAAGGTAAGGGGAATGAAAGATGAGAATGGTAAACCTATAAAAGAAGCCGGTCCTTCTACTCCCGTGCAAATTTGGGGCTGGAAAGACATGCCTGAAAGCGGGGATCAAATTATTCAAGCCAAGAATGAACTGATTGCCAAGAAGGTCTGTCTAAATCGTATAGATAGAGCCAAGGATTTGGTAGCCATAAAAGATATGGAATCAATCAATTTAAAGAGACAACAAGAAATTGAAGAATTGGAAAAGCAAGAAAAAATCAATGAGTTGAAGTTGAGAGGTTTTACTGAAGAGGAAATAAAAGAGGAATTGTCTGACGAGGTAACTAAACTGGAATCCTGTTACTATATTATAAGGTCTGATGTTACTGGATCTGCTGAAGCCATCAAAGAAAGTGTTGAAGGTCTTGGGAATGAAGAAATAAAAGCAAAGATCATATCTCATGAAGCAGGTCCTCCAACTGACTCCGATATCGAATTAGCGAAGGCCTTGGATGCAAAGATTCTTTGCTTTAATGTCAAGATACCAAAACCTGCACTCGTGAAAGCTGACCGTGAAGGTGTGAAGGTTAGAGAACATAACATCATTTATAGACTCATCGAGGAAGTTACTGAAGATTTGAGTAATAAATTACCTCCTATCCTTGAAATCAAGGTATTAGCCCAAGCAAAAATTCAAGGCGTGTTCAATATCTCTAATAAGAATAGAAAAGATACCAAGGTCGCAGGTTGTAAAGTTACTGAAGGAACGGTCAAAAGATCTTCTAAAATCAAAGTTTTGAGGAAGAATACACAATTGTTTGAAGGAACATTATCTTCCTTGAAACATGTCAAAGATGATATCAGTGAAGCGAAACTGGGACAAGAATGTGGTCTTACTTTTGAAAACTGGGACAAGTTCGAACTGGGAGATGTCGTACAAATTTATGAGACAATTGAGCATAAGCGTTACCTCTAACTATGACTAGAGTTGAACATGTAGAGAGAGAAAAGACTGCCGGAATCATAAACACCCACATGTATTTATATATTTAGTATTAGACCTGTAAATAGTCAAAAATATAGCGATTTTAATTGCTTCAAAAAGCAGTTCTATTTCTAATGAAGCGTTCGCACGTCTCATCGCACTGCACCAAGGAAATATTATTATTGTCATTTGACCGATGAATAACGATGAATACTCATCAGACGATGAATCGTTAACCGGTTCTACTCTTACACATGTTCACTTGGGATTTGTGGATATTGAAATTCCCTCAGTAGAAGAAGCTGAATCAGAAAGGGATCTCCCTACTCTAGAAGACACAATTTTGGGTGGTAGACCAATATGGCTCGATCCTCAATCATTACCAGATGAAAAATTGGTGACATGTGACTCCTGTGGGGATCGAATGGCCCTTTACTTACAAGCATTTGCCCCCTTCAATAATGAGTTATATGATAGAGTTATCTATATATTTGGATGTAAGAATACGCAAGTGTGTTCTCGAAAGAAAGGAAGTGTCAAAGCTATCAGAGGAATTATCAAAGATCCTGTAAGAATGGCGGAGTTGAAGAAACAACAGCAGGAGCAGTTACAGAAAGATTTGGATGAAAAACTCAAGCTTGAAACTAAGACCAAGTTAAGAGATGACTTGACAAAGGACTTGTTCGGAAGCTCCAAGAGCTCTAACCCTTTTGGAAGTTCTAATCCTTTTGAAGGTTCTAATCCTTTTGAAAGCTCTAATCCTTTTGGAGGTTCCAATCCATCTGGTGGTCCAGAGAAGAAGGAAGAAGGAAAAGAAGAAACCAAGGAAAAGAAACAAGACACCTATTCTAGTATTGCCAGCAAGAATGCTCCAAAGAAAACAACAAAGCCAGTTAACAAATACGAACTACCACTGTATCCAGGATACTTTTTATTTGTAGAAGAGGAAAAATTCAAAAAAGTTACATTGGAGCCAGAACTCGAGAAATACAAACATCTTATTGATAGTAACCCCACGGAAGATGATGACGACAAATCTCCTGCTTCATCTACTACCTTGAACGCACAAGCTGCTAAGATATCAAATATGTTGCAGGATAGAGTGTTTGAATCCTTCTCCAATACTGTCCAACACAATCCATCCCAAGTGCTCAGATACGATTTGGGGGGCTCTCCATTGTTATATAGTGGGAAAGATGAAGTGTACACCAAGTTCAATAAGCAGCCATTCAACATCCCTAAACCAGGATATAATCCATCCTCATTTAGGCAGTTTGAGTTGCAACTTATGCCCAAGGCAATTTTAGATCTTGAACAAGCAGGTGATGCAGACTTGAGTCAGCTCTTGAATGGAATGTCATGGGGAACTGTTATTGTCTGTACAGATGCAGAAGACTATATACCTGAGGAAAGCTTCGATGAGAACCATGTTGCATATGTAGAAGAGTACTGCGCCGTTCAATGGGAAGAATCTGTATAGTTTATAAGCTATAAAGATAAATTTACATTTTGTAACGTTTTGAAGTGTGCCTTAAAATGTCGCGCAATTGGCGCCCTTAATAAAAATTGAATAAGGTATTTGTCGCGAAGCTGTTACGTCAGGTATACAGGCAAAGCAAGAACGCGGACTATACACATTCTATTTTAAATCCAAGCAGTTCCAGAATAGTTGTTAATTAAACTTGATATAAAATTTTGTACAATATAATTTTGTTTCTTTTAAATTTACTATGTCTTCACCCAACCAAGGAAGACGAGATCAAGGCAGATCTGGTAAGGTTGATCAAGGGTATGAATCCAGCTCAGATGATGAGTCGCCTGACTTTCATACTAATATAAATTTTCCGGACATACAGAATTATAAAAAGCATAAACGTATCAACTCAGGTTCTAAGAGTAATCTTTTGAAAAGTGGTAAGAAAATCGTTTCAACTACTTCAAAGGCTGTAAGATTTCCTGAAAAAAAGAATGATTCATCGGCTAGACAGTCGTACATGAGTGGGGGATCTTCTTTAAATAATTCCTCTGTAGGCCTTATCAGCTCGGATTCAGATGATTCAGATGAAGCGGATAATATATTAGGTAGTAAGAAAGAATTGCCCAAGTTCCAGTTCCATTCTGGAGAGCCCAATGTGGATATGGGCTCAGAAGACGGGGATGATATACTGGAATATGACGGTGGGAATCAGCCCGATCACCTAGATGAAACTGATTCCGGTGAAGACATTGACCAACCCTCCAAAACAGTCAAAGGTGTTCCAAGCAGAGGAGGTTCGGCGGCTAGGAGAAGTATTGAACTGGGCAATTCACATTCCTCGAAGGCTTCGAAGCATTCCAAGACTTCTAAAGCTTCTGCCGCTTCCAAAAGATCGAACTTTAGAGATCATTTTTTTAGAAGACCATCCATTATGCATAGTAGACCATCTCACGGGGAAACTGATATCACTGATCAAACTGATCAAGTTGCATCGGAGTCTCAAAGTCTTCACAGAAATGGCTCCACATTTAGGGATATTCTCCGTAAAGTGGCATTAACTGATCAGCAGTATCCGGAAGCACCTTCTCAATCTGACGCATTTCTTGGTAGAATTCTCCAAAATGACTCTGGTCTGTATGGTCTAAGTGGTGGTGGAATGGCTCCAGGGGCTAGTAGACGGTCTGGCGAAAGAACTATAGACGAAGAAGACGAAATAGGTCTTGAAGATAATGATATCGAAATGCAAAGACTCGATTTTGCTCATTTGAATAACGAAGCAAGAAATTTAATTAATGTTCATATCCCAGAATACAGGCAACAGCCTGTATTCGAGATGCCAACTGAACATGAATCATCTTCGTCAAAACAAACTTCAAATAGTGCCATGCTCAGTGCACCTGGAGGGTCATCCAGTGACACTATCTCTAGAGAGAAAGATAATGCAAATGTCGATGGTGGTGATGGTGATGATGGCCACACCACTGCAGGCCAAAAGCAAGCTAAGAGCTCAGATATGTACGCCCCAAATCCAGATTATTACATTCGGGGGGACATACATTATGATGATAATGGTGAATTCATGATGCTAGACGAAGATTCGGAGACCAACGTTGCCCCTCCAACCAAGGTTCAAGCTGGTGTTCTTTCATCATTGTTGAAATTATACCAAAACCCGGAGGAATCCAAGTCACAATCGAGTTTAACTTTCCAAGATGACAACACTATACATGAGGAATTTGGAGATAACTCGAGAACACACACAGGTGGTAGCGGGATCTCCATGTCGGGCTTCAAAGAAGGCATCAAACACGGAGGTAAGAAAATGTATGATAACATTCCCTTCAAAAAGAAAAATACAAATCCAACATTGTCTGAAGAAGGTGGCGACGAGAACACAGATGTTGAAGGTTTACCATCATTTGCTAATGCTAAACCAAAATTCCATAAAAGAATGAGCTCTAACTTGACCCCAGGTGATATGCCGGCGAGAGTTACCAAAAAACTTAGGAAAGCTAAGCGAGAACAAGACCGTCAACTTCGTATCACTGTTCATATTGCAGACATTCTTCAACGACAGAAATTCATCATGTTAATGTGTAAGGCATTAATGCTTTTTGGTGCTCCCACGCATCGTTTAGAAGAATACATGGTAATGACCAGTCGTGTTTTGGAAATTGATGGACAATTCATTTACTTCCCGGGCTGCATGATTATTGCGTTCGGTGATGCAGCTACAAGAACTTCTGAAGTTCACTTGGTGAAGTGCTCTCAAGGATTAAATCTTTCGAAGCTTTCAGTGGCCCACAAGATCTACAAAGGAGTCATTCATGATATGATGGGGGTTGAGGAAGCTTCTACAAAATTAACGAAGATATTGCGTCTGAAGAATAACTATAATCCGTGGCTTTCTGTTCTTTTTTACGGTCTTGGTTCTGCATGTGTCTGTCCTTTTGCCTTTGGTGGTGGATGGACTGACATCCCAATTTCCTTTGGTGTCGGTTTATGTGTTGGTTATCTTCAATTTTTCGTGTCTTCCATTTCAAACTTGTACTCCTCTGTGTTCGAGGTGACATCTTCTATTGTAGTTGCGTTTATTGCAAGAGGAATTGGTACGATCAACGGAGGAAGAACCTTTTGTTTCTCTGCAATTACACAAGGTTCATTGGCATTGATCTTACCGGGTTATATTATCCTATGTGGATCTCTAGAGTTACAATCTAGAAACTTGGTTGCAGGAGCAGTAAGAATGTTCTATGCAATAATCTACTCTCTTTTCTTAGGTTTCGGTATTACTTTGGGTGCTGCATTGTATGGATGGGTAGATAAAGACGCTACTTCAGAAACCAAGTGTAGAAGTGATCACTCACTTGACGATAAATGGAAGATCTTATTTGTCCCTGCTTTTACCACTTGTTTGGGATTGATCAATCAAGCAAGCATGGCTCAACTTCCAATTATGATTGTGATTGCAAGTATTGGATATATTGGTAATTATTTTGCATCGAAACATTTCGAAGATGTGACTGAATTCACTGCATCGATTGGGGCGTTCATCATTGGAATCCTCGGTAACTTGTATTCTCGTATTGGGAAAGGGCTTGCCGTCAGTGCAATGCTTCCAGCGATATTTGTTCAGGTTCCCTCTGGTATTGCATCTCAAAGCTCGTTGTTGGCCGGTGTTCAAGCAGCTGACAAAATTACCAGTAATTCGACCACGTCAACATCGTCTGGGTCTTTGAGTTTTGGTGTGACTATGGTGGAAGTTTCGATTGGTATCAGTGTTGGGTTATTTGCTGCGGCGTTATTCATCTACCCATTCGGCAAAAAGAGAACCGGTCTCTTTTCTTTATAGATACTTATAATAAATTGTTTTATACACGATTTTATTTATTTATTTGCAGCCATTGATATGAAATCACGTCGCGAGACCGTGGTTAAAAATCCCTTAGATTTTAACTTGACGTTTATTAGATGTTTAAATTCTTTTCCAAGAGCAATGGTTTAAAAGCTTTGAGAACCCACTTTAGGTTCAATTCGTCCTTATCTATATCTGAGTATGACCACAACTACATAACTGTGGAATTGGATGAGAAAAGTGTACGATTCAGTAACGTTTTTTTGAGAGACGCCTGCGATTCTATTGAATCAAAAGATCCCAGCTCAACCCAAAAACTATTCACAACCAGTCAAATTAGTAAAAGTTTATCAATAGGCTCTAAACCTAATATTCTGACTAATTCTAAGGGTGAAGAGATTTTGAGGGTCACCTGGCTTCAAGAAGATAAGGAGCATGTTTCTGAGTATTCTAAAGAGTTCTTACACCACTATTCCACTCGCCAAAACAGATTGAAAGGAAGATTCTTCGATCATGAAAGAGTCTTTTGGGATAACAAGATTTATGCGCCAAAGTTTGAGCTGTTGAACTTTGATTACAAAGACTACTTGAGAGACCCTTCCACTTTCAAGAAAGTGGTGAAAGATCTCAATAAGTATGGTTTAGTTTTCATTAATAACTTACCTGATCTGGACTTTAATGAAGAAATGACCGAACAAAATTCGAATCGATGGCCAGTAGCACATTTGGCTGAGAGTTTCGGATATATAAAGAGGACTTTCTATGGTACGCTATTTGACGTTAAAAATGTTCCTGACCCTGTCAACATTGCTTACTCTAATGTGTTCTTGCCTCTTCACATGGACTTACTTTATTATGAATCTCCTCCCGGATTGCAATTTTTACACAGCATTAAAAACTCAACTGTAGGTGGAGAGAATATATTTTGTGACTCATTCCTTGCTGTCAAACACATTCGTGAAACTGATCCAGCAGCATTCTTAGCTTTGACCCAAATACCTATCACATATCAGTATAACAAGGGTAATGAATTTTATCACTTTAAAAGACCTTTAGTCGTTGAAGATACAGTAATGGATCCCACCTCTAACTATCCTTTCATAAAGGAGGTGAATTACTCTCCTCCATTTCAAGGCCCTTTTGAATCAGGTATCACCCGTAGTACCACGTCTGGTAGCTCTGCTGATGAAAACGGTAGTCATCACTTGTTCAAGGATTTCATAAGAGGCATGGAACTCTTTGAAGAGTACATTAATGACCCAGCTAATAACTATCTAATTAAAACTCCTGAAGGCACCTGTGTTATTTTTGATAACAGAAGAGTATTGCATTCCAGGAATATGTTCTCTGATTCTAATGGTGGACAAAGATGGCTCATGGGATGCTATGTTGATGGGGACAGTTTTAGATCCAAAGTTAGAGTTGCTCATACAAATTAAAAGTAATTTACAGAATTTTATTAGATAACTATGATTTTGATACAATACACGTTTTTTTATCATATAACTAATGACACATTAGTATCCAAAGCTTCCATAGGCAGCTTGTGGATTGTTCCCCTGTCCCCCTCTTTCGGTCATTGATCTAGCCTGACTCTTGTAGGTTTGTTTAAAACCATTACATAAACGAAGCATGTTTGGGTAGGAAAAATCCTTTAATTTAAACCCATCAGCTTCTGTCTTCACGTGCCAAGTAGTAATTGGGGAATTTACATTGACCTTGAACAAAAGTAAGAACCAACCTGGGGCTCTGTGGTCGTAACAGAAGACATAAGCACTACTCTTAGGGTTGGCCTTAGTATAAGAGTCCAACCATTCTTTCACATCAGTCAATGTACCCTCACGGAACTTTGGATGACGGGTCATTTCCTGGACCTTTTTAGCCATTGTTTGGATGTGTTGGAAAATCAATTGATCCAAGTCAGAATACCTCTTGTTCTCAATGGCGTATTCTTTTTGGTGACCACGAAATCTTTCCTGGACAACAACATGTTGAAACAAGTTTGTTCCAACTTTCCAAGTAACAGTTAAAAACTCAGGGCCCTTAGAGGATGGACGTAACACGCAGTCACCTACAGATTGAGGTGCCAAATATTCCTCAGCTTGTTTGTGGCTGAAGTTGTGGAACAATGGATGTTGTATGTGTCTACTCTTTGTTTGTCTAACTCTTTCCTTGGCAGCTTCTCTTTGCTTATCGCTTTCTTCAGCATTGAGGTCCCACTTGGATGGGTCTTTGTGAATCCTCGGTTGCATTGCTCTTTTGATATCTTGCTCCATGACACTAAACATGGCCTGGAAACTATCATAATGGGCTTCAACAACAACAGCTTGCAAAACTTGTCCTTGAATTACTTCAAGTCCTTGAGGTATGTACCTTTCTTCTATGGTACCTTGAACCAAGGAAGAAGTGGTCACCCTCAAGAACTTGATGCTGGAACTTTGTGCGTCTCTAAAGTTTCTTCCCACTCTATTAACAGTAACTGGAACAATTGCATTTCTGGAAAAGGTCTTAGTTGTCTCACCAGTCAACATTTGGAAAACTTCAGCAACATCAAGAAGATGGAATGACCGTCTTAATTCTTCATAGTTGTTTACCAACTCTTCTTTGATACTTTGTAAAGTAGCATACTTCTTCTTACCAAACTTGGATTCTAATTCTTTACCATAAGCAGTTAAGTTCAACTCATCAACCTTGTTAACACCTTCTTGCATTAATTGATAAATAATCCCACCTTGTTCTTCTACCGATCCGATATCCTCTTCATCCAAGTCCAAAGCATCAGCTGCCATCTTACGAGCCAAATCATAATCTTCAGGATGGATTCTGGTAGCGTCCAAGAGTTCGACAGAACCGTCACTGGCAGAGATACCTTCGTCATACGGAATATACAAGAACGAAGAACAGTTCATGAAAACGTTGGCTGTGGAAAGTTCATGCTCAATTAACTCAGATCTAGTAGCTAACGAAGAACCCAATTTGGTACGAACATTACGGAGTAAACCAGAACTCTTACGAGGACCTAAACCACAAACAAATGGAACTAATTGTGCCATATATTCATCTCTCACTGCTTCGTTGATTTCAACACCTACCATGTTAACAATATCAACAAAACATGTTTCAATGGATTCTAAAATCAAATCGTTTGGAATCAATTTTTGATTGTCGAAGAAAGAAAGAGACAAAATATCATCACCCAATGAAATATATTCTAATAATGGGTTTTGAACATAACGAGCAACACCGTAACAATATTTCACAAGAGTAGCTTTATCTGATAATTCCACTCTGGCTCTCTTGGAGTTTTGGTACAATCTAGCAGTTTCATCTTGACCCCAAATAATTTTTACGAGAGGTGCATTTTCGACTTCTTCGGTCAAATCATCAGTGTTAACCGTAATATTATTCTTTTCAATAAAAGCCCGAATGATTTCATATAGTCTCTTGGCGTTTGGATTGTAACCAGCAACGGTGATAACATCCGGAATTTTATTTCTCAAAGATGTGTCCAAGAAGCTCTTTAATTGACCATTGAACAAGTCTTGACTCTCCGGGTCTCTGATTGGATTATGATCGGACTTAAAGATTTCGTCTATCTTACCAGAGTCTCTTACAAATACACCAATGACTGCGCTATCAAAGTCACCCTTTCCAAAAGAGATAGATAACACAGATGGTTTGGTTCCCTTATCAAAGCCAAAGGGTGTGAAAGGGGCTTGGTCAAGCTTAGCGATAAAACGTTTACGCACCTCGTGAGCGATTAATCTTTGACATTCACTGCGTAAATCTTCTTTGGTGTTGAGAGCTATCATGGAAATCAATCTAGCAAAAGCCATCTTCAAGACGGTTTCTCTTTCTTGATTCCATTTTTCCGAAATATCGGACAAACCATCAGATTTTAAACAATTAAAAATGGAGTCAAACCATTGTTTGTATCCTTGGGTTTCCACCTTAACCACCAATAGACCTTGCGATTCGGCTTCCAACATTCTCAAGAAAAGATCTGGGTTACGGACCAAATCTGCTGGAGACCGGTTAATGGCATACTTGAGGTCAGCAAACGGACTGTGATTGTCAATGGAGGTTTTTCCTCTTTCGGTAACAGCCACACTCACAGAAGCAAAGTGTTTAAAAGTGCTTCTGACTTCATGTCTGATTCTAGGGTTATGGAAAATAGACTCGGCGAAGTACTTTCTCACAGCAGCTTGCGCATTCTTAGGGTCCTTGTACAATACATCATCATCTTCACAGATTCTTTCGATTATGTCTTCTGGTGATTCAAATGGGTCATCAGTTGCATGAATTCTGTATGGGACATCCCACTTTTTAGCACTTTGGTCTTGGACATTCTCACCAAATTGTTTGGCAGTGATACCATAAGCTTGAATAGCATCAAACAAAACATTTTCTCTGATCCTTTCGAAAACAGCATATTTCAAATTCTTTTTAGGGTTCTTTGCTTGATCCGGTTGTTCTCCAGTTTCATCATTTTCTTCACCTTCCTCGGAAGCTTTGGCTCTCTTATCGGCAAGTTCCTTACTCTCCTTGGAATAGGTGAAATATATATAGTCATGAAGATCTTGAATAGCTACCGCAGAATCTAGTGAGGTAATGTCTGCGAGTAAATCATCATCAATATTCAACGATTCCGCCAACTTCTCCACGCTGACTCTCTTTTCATAAAGCGAATGGTATTCGATGTCCAATTTCACTATTCTCCAAAGATCGTCCTCAACCAATAAACTATGCACTATTTCTTTAGTCGTTCCATCAACATTTGCAGCTTCTTCTGCAAACAAAAGATAGTCACGACGGTGAGTCCATATAAAAGGAACTTCAAGCGAGTCTTTAGAGATGAATTCGATAACCTTGCCAACAGCTTGCTTGAAAGGTGTTTCAAGATTAGGATTCATTTGACCTTGTCTTTCGAGGAACAAGATATTGCCAACCCATGACTTTTCTCTGTCAAGCTCTTCATCATTTAAATCAACATAATTCAAATTGTTTCTGTACTTTTGGTATCTTTCAGGAATATCAATTATTCTGATCAAATTATCCTCTTCAGTCAACATACGTTCTTTCAATTCAGCATGCTCAAAAACTTCATCCAAAGTAGTAGGCTCCATACTTTCGGCATTACCATCATCTTCTATTTCTTGAGCTTCTAGAGCCCAGTCATATTCGTTACCACTACCAAACACTTCAAACAATTGTTGTAAACTTTCTCTATCAACGCTAGATAACTTTGAAGTATCTAATCTTGGACCTTGTCTGCTTCTTTCGCGTTCTCTTTTGGCTCTTTCTCTTCCTTCGTCGTCATCTTCACTGAAATCTTCTTCTTCGATAAAATCTTCGAATTCGTTCAAAACGTTTCTTTCATCTGGTAATCTATGATCATTTGCTTCCGAGATTTCACCTTCAGATTCGTTATCATCAGAGAAGAAGTCGTTCAAGGATTTGCTTCCATTATCTTGGGGCTCTTCATTAGTATTTTCAGATTGGGCTCTTTTAAGACGCTTGAACTGGCTAGACTCGCTTCTTGGTTGACCAGAGTTTTCCATTAAAAGTTCCAAATCATCTTCATCTAAAGCATCATCTTCAAGAGCTCTCTGTTTTCTTTTGTGCTTTCTTTTCTTTCTCTTTGATTTTTCAATTTCTTCTTCTTCCTCATCAACGATAAACCCTTCTTGAACTTTCTTGATGGCTTCTTCATCTTCATCTTCATCTTCATCCTCTTCTGATGAGTCAGCCATCACATCGTCACCTTCACCTTCTGACGAATGTTGTTGAGATTCATTGTCTCTAATCTCTCTTTCTTGAGTTTCTTCTTCTTTAACCATTATCTCGACACTTTTGACCGCTCAATAATTTTGAAGGTAACAATCAAAATTCAAACTTCTTGATCAAAATAAAGTCTGTCACTAATAATAACACAGAAGGGAACACAAGAATACACAAGAATGCTTATCGAATTACCAAATCTTATAAAGTATATAACGATTCTACGATTGTTAGTGGGTTTTATTTTTCAGTTTTTCGGTTTTTTCGCGAGCCTTCCTCCGGGTAATTCCTGTCCATAAATTTAACCGTATAAATATACATAATAATTTACATAAATATACGCTGCTAGCTATTGAAATAGATGTGGCACACGAAGTTTCGTTCATAGACACTTGAGCTCTTTTGTTTTCTATCTATTTGCTTGGCGTTCAAGTTTTCTATTAAAGTCTCTGTTCCTTTGATTAATGGCCGAATCAGCGCTGCCTTTCTTGGTTCTTTTGTTCATTTTTCTATGATCATTTTCCTTGATATATTCTACTAGTCGTTTCTTGTTAGCTTCGTCTGGATTATGCGTTACCTCGATTATCTCTTCGAGATCCTTATCGTTTGAAATATTGTATTTTCGCTTGAGTTCTTCTTTATGTCTTTGATAACACTCTTTATCAACATCCAAATATGTTATTTCCTTTTTATATGTCATAGCAGCAACTTGATTCATGTTCTTGAATCCTTCACCTTTGCTCTTTTGTTTTGAATTCCATTTCTCGGTGTCTTCTATAGTATAATTCAAGAGTTTGGCCTTTTCATCTAGCACATCTCTCCTATTCTCAGCTTCTTCATCTTTGATGGCTTCACTCGCTCTCTTTTTCACTTCTTCAAGTCGATTCAATCGTCTTTCAATCACTATCTCTTTAGCATTCTCCTCTGCAGCACTCTTTCTGGCTTCCTTCAATTGTTTTATTCGTTCAAGCTTATCGGACATTCTTCGCGGAGGAATTAATAGAAAATTCGTTCGTTTAGCATATAGAGCCAAATTACTAATAACTTTCGGGATTGCTTCAATGTTTTGTTCAGTGAAATAGAGGCAAACTTTTATTTTCGAAAAGTAAGTGATTGATGCGGATCAATCCTTGGACAAAATGGAAAGTCTCTTACTAGATGACGTGGAATAGACTTGCAGCAAATAGTGATGTCGCAAAACAGATATATTTTAAAGAACTGACTTATTCTTTGTAAACCAATAACTACCCTTGCTTGTATACTTGCCTCTTAAAATTTAGTCCATTTAGGATATAATTTAGGATATCTCCACGGAAATGCCTTAACGATGTGAATCGACTTCCTTCGAATCTTATCGCGAATTTTTATCTTTGATAAATGAGATTTCTAAGATACTTTCATGCTGCCAAGTCATTAAAGTCCGACTTCTCTCATGCTGTTATAGGTGGAGGTGTAGTGGGAACTGCAATTGCAGCTGAGCTCCAAAAAAAGGGAAACAATGTTTTGTTAATTGAGAAGCACTCTTCCTTAGGACAGGAGACCACTTCAAGAAATTCGGAAGTTGTTCACGCTGGTTTATATTATCCTAAAGACTCTTTAAAATCTAAGCTCTGTTTGGAAGGTAAACGTTTGATATATGAAGCAGTCGATAAGGGAACATTTGGGGGTGTTCATGTACCTGTAAGTCAATGTGGTAAACTCGTAGTTGCTCAAAACGAAGAAGAAGTCAGGTACTTAGAGAGTCTTCATAAATTTTGTAAAGATATTGATGTTGATACCAATTTTTACTCTCAAAAGTACCTTCAAGAACGTTATCCCCATATTTCCGGTGTTGTGGCCTTAAATAGTCCCACAACTGGTATAATATCTGTCCACGATTATTTGCTATTCTTTGAAACTCAGTTTGAAAACGATGAAGGTACTACTGCTGTAAATACAAAAGTCACCGATATAAGACATAATAGGGGTGAAGGCAACTACACATTGGTTTGTTCTGTAGAAGGTGATGCAGATTTCGAATTTACGTCCGATTGTGTAATTAACTCTGCGGGTTTACACGCTCAGAAGATCTCTAATCTCGTTTTACCACCTGAAAGGCATTACAAGTCGTTCTTTGCAAAGGGAACTTACTTCAGTTACCTGCCAATAAATCCCCTAGGTAAATTCACCGATAAGTTGCTATATCCTTGTCCTAACCCAAACGCTTCCTCATTAGGTACTCATTTAACCTTTGATATGGGAGGTCAGATTAAATTTGGACCAGACTTGGAGTGGCTTGATGTAGAAGATGCTGACCTCATTGACTACACACCTAGCTCAATGAATCATCAAGCTGCTTATGAGGCTGTTAAAAGCTATTTCCCCTCGATCAAATTGGAAGAGTTGAGCCCTTCATACTCAGGTGTACGACCCAAAATTAATTCCCAGGTGGATTCTAAAAAGGAATTTGCTGACTTCATCATCAAAGAGGAGGAAGATCTCCCTGGGTTTATCAGTCTAATAGGTATAGAAAGTCCTGGTGTCACCGCTAGCTGGGCTATTGCCAAATATGTAGAGAAATTACTCTGATTGAAAGAGTCTGATATAGGAATACGTCATCTAAAATATCGATATCTATTATACAAATCATTAAAGTTAATTGCGTGTTTAAAGTTTTCTTTTCTTGTTGGACTGTTCCTCAACTGCCCCTCCTTGTCTGGGAAGCTTTTCTGGTTTGGTTGGTTGAGGTAATTCTATAAAATATTCATGCAATAGCGCATGTGTCAGATCCAATCTCTTACTTGGATCCAAAATAGTCATAGCCATTAATAAATCGAGTGCTTTTTCTGTTGCAGCACTGAATCTTTTTCTAAGTTCTTGTCTTGACGGTGGTGGGTAAACCTTCAATGCATTATATAACGGTAGAGAAGAAACGTTAGGCCATATTTGCTCAGTTGGAGTACCGAGGGCTCTAAATGTCACGTCTATTTGGTCAGCATCATCTTTCCCTGGAAGATAAGGAGTTCTCAACATTAACTCAGCAAATATTATCCCTACAGACCACATATCAACTGCCCCAGTGTAGTGTTTGGCACCAAATAGAAGCTCTGGAGCTCTGTACCACCTTGTAACAACATTCGAAGAGAAATCTTCATTGGGGTTTCCCAAAGACCTTGCTAAACCAAAATCCGCTATTTTCAATTGTCCATCTGGTGCAATCAATAAGTTATTAGGCTTCAAATCTCTATGTAAAATGAAGTTTCTATGACAGTGATGGATTCCTCTTAATGTCATGAGAAGCCAAGATTTGATATCTGAGGGCTTGAATATAATTGATTGATCTTTAATCAACACTTCGAGATCACACGGTAAAAGCTCAAGAACCAAGTTCAAGTTGTTTGACGATGAAAAGACGTCAACTAATTCAATAACGTTATTGTGCTTCAACTCTTGAAGGTATTTCACTTCCCTGATAGCAGACATATCTAAACCATCTTTGAACAATCCAGTCTTGATTTCTTTGATAGCAATTTTCCTATTCGTCTTCACCTGTTTACCCAAGTATACTACGGCATAAGTACCCTCACCAACAGCTTTCTCTTTGGAATACTTCAACTCGTTAAACTCAGGCATAACTATAAAATTCGCGATTATAGTTAGAAAGAAATATTAAGGTGAATTGACTGAGAAAATAGCGAAATTGGTTTTCATGTGTGTATTAGCTATTAAATATACTTTTTTTTTGTAATTATGCTCTATGCAAATAAATGGAAAACAAACGATTTAAAAAAAATGGCAGACTTCAAGCCCGATCACCCGAAATACTCTGTTGATTATGTAACGGTACCAGGAATAGACTCCCATTGGGCAAAAACATACCAACTGTTTCCACTATCGCCAATGACTAAACCTCTATAAAGCCCTAGTTCTTGACATTTTATCATACTCTCAAAAGATCCATAAGGTTTATTGGGCTCAGACTTAGTTAGCTTGAAGTATTTTCCGCTCGGAGATTCAATGACAATCTTGAAATCTTGGTTCAAGATTTTGGAGCTATTGGTAATACCCATTGATGGATGTTGGATTATCTCAAAGTTGTAAGAATTTTTCACAATTATTTTACTAGTTTGAGGTGACTTAACATATAAGTCGTTGTTTTGGCTTTGTACTGTTGGATATCTCGGAACAAATTTTATTGGCTTGGTTTCACCTTGATGGTAAATTGGAATTACAATTGAAAGTTCATGAATATTGTTGAAATGTTTCTGCAATCCCTTTTTACCAGAGTAGACTTGTAAGACGCCAATCTTTTGATCTTCTGGAAGTATTGCCTTTACCTTAGCGTATCTTCTATTAGTCTTCCAGTATACTTGACACAAGCTGTATTCGTTTGATGTCACTGTACTGGTTTTTACCAAAGTAAACAACTCAATGTCAATAGGAATTTCGAGATCCATCTCAAAAATCTCTAAACCATGTAACCTAGTCAAAGCGTTATTGAAAAATTTTATATTCAATTGGTTTTTGTAGTAACCAGAATATAATCTGGGCAAATAGAATGCAATATTTTGATCAATTGGAGGAAGAACATGTTGCGAATCGATAACCGAAGGAATATGGGTTGAAACCAAACTCAATGGTTTAGTTAAGAAATAAAACTCATTGAAATTAGAATCTTTGATATTACAGATTGAGCCATTTTTGAAATTCAATAAATCAATCATCAAGAATTGATTTTCAATTAAGACAGAGCACCAGCAATGGTTGACAATATATTGTTCATCATGGTAGAATTCATTTGGTTTCTTCCAGAACCCCAAAATTATTTCGCTGGGAATTCTTAAAGCATCCAACACCTTCTTCATCAAATAATTTATTTGATAAATTGAGCCTTCACCTTTCATCAATACATCGTTCAATTTTGGCTTAATTTGTTGAATCTTTCCTGTTTCCTCGATGATGTCAAATTTTATAAAGTGGACTAAAACAGCTCTCAATTGGTTCAATTTATTAGGGCTGAATTTTACACCTAAGTCGCTGATCAAATCATTCAAATCATAATTGATCTCATAGCGAGAAGCAAAGGTATCAACCTTAGCAAAGTAATTCAGAGATAACAAGAATTCCTCGACGTTATCAACAACTGTTTCGTTTGTATTGATCTCAGAGATGTAATCTAATGGCTTGACAATTAATGAGAGCTCTTCTCTGAGAACCCTCTTGGTTCTCTGTTGCTTGTCTTGACTAGTCAAAGTGTTCATCCTGTTCAACTCCAGTTTGAAGGTAGTCCAATCGATTGTTCTTTCAGTTTCATCCTGCATTTTTTGTTCTAATGGGTTCGTGACCTCGTCCTTCTTCTTCAAAAGCTTCTTAAAAATGTTTGGATGTCTTGACTTTTTATCTTGAAAGATACTGTCCATTATATTTTTGTTGTCAGAGTTATTGTTTGTTTCTCCATTTAATGTTGATGTCTTCATATCATCACGAAGAGACAAATTCTTCATTCTGATCTCTTGTTCATCCTGGTATTCTCTCTCATATTTGTGCCTAAGGAAGGATCCGGCACTTGTGGCACTAAATTCTGACAAGTTTAGAACATCGCTTTGTAATGATTTGATTGAATTCTTCAATTCTTCCTGTTGAACTTGGGACAATCTCATAAACTCTTCTTCAGTTAAGATGATTTTACTACCATTTCCGGAAAAACGAAAATCATCAGCATCGTAAGGAATCTTATTTTGTTGGGCCTGTTCAACACCATTATCTCCATTACCTTCATCTGACCAATTATGCTTTGGCGGTGGTGGTGGTGGGGAATGAGAACCAACGTCAGCTAATTGAGTTCGATCATAATAATCCTGAGGTATATCGTATTCGCAAGGGATGTCGTCATCTGTCGGATAGCGGGACAACTTTTTACTCAAATCTTCTCTGGAGTGGTAATTCTTTTTGGAAGATAATAAATCTTCACTGATGTACGAATCATTAGAATTTTCATATGCTTTGAATCTGTTTGGACTAACAGGAGATTTACTAGCTCTTTTGTTCATGCTTGATCTCTGTAGTTCCTCTAATTGTAGGAGTTCTAGTTCTAACTGTTTCTTCTTTATAGCTATTTCATCAAGTCTTTCTTCATGGGTCGGTTCCAAATCATAGAAAACTTGATTTTGCTTCATTTGTTTTGGTGAGGATTCTGGAGATAAGCTTTCAATTGTTTGATTCTGAAACTCAAAATTTGGGTTAAGGGACCTGAAATTAGGCGTTGAAGTTTGTCTAGAATATTCATGATCGTAGTGTGCTGATTGAGGTCTGAATTTTGAACCACCGTTATGGCTATGCTTTATTCTATAAGAAGGTGATTCTGGCATATTTGCAATGGAGTTTCTTGCAAGGTCTTGCTGCAGGAGTCTTTTCTGTTTATCTAACTCGGAAGCCTTTTTGATATGATATTCCTGCTGTTGCTGCATGGCCCTGAATCTTTCAATTTCGTGTTGTCTAGCCATTGGTTCCTCCCTTTGTGGCAGATGCTTTGAAGACTTCTTTCTTCTGTATGGGTCTACCGATGAGGTTAAGTTTTCATAACTATTGTCAAAACTAAAATCATTATAGCTATCATTGTAAGACTGA
This sequence comes from Yamadazyma nakazawae, assembly GCA_030582335.1. Classification (NCBI taxonomy): domain Eukaryota; kingdom Fungi; phylum Ascomycota; class Pichiomycetes; order Serinales; family Debaryomycetaceae; genus Yamadazyma; species Yamadazyma nakazawae. The sequence goes on from JAKTWY010000015.1 coordinate 81,859, forward strand.
TAGTTATCGTGATATTTCTTTGGTAGCGGCTTCATTTTCATGGGTGTAGCATGTCTACTACTCCTTTCTTGTTCTTTATTTGGTGTATTCAGCTTGCTTGGTGTATTAGATTGGGAATTAACTAATGATGGAGAATCAATGACTTTAACATAATCCTTAGGGAAGATTCCTTCAGACTTATTTCTACGAAGTCTTCCGCTCCACCAACTTTCGTCGACTATCGAAAAGACGTCGATGATTTCATTTTCAAGGAATCCTAGATCACCTTCTTGTTCACCAGCCCAAGAAACAGTAGTTTTCACTCTAAATGGAAGGGCAGGAATCGACATGCAAAGCTTTTGATTTTAATGTAATGCAAATAACGGGACAAAAAAACTAGAATGAATGAAGTGATTGAATGGGATAGAGCAACTTTATTAGGTACACTCTATATGCTTTGTCTAAAAGAGTGGAAGGATTGGAAAAGCGACGAAGGCCCTAAGTGAGAAAAAATATATAGAAATGAAACCTGGACTGATGTGAATCTGGTGCACTGGAAAGGAACGAACTTTGTGCAGCTACCTAGTATGGTTTTTGTCAACAAACCATTCTTTATCAAGTAAAATTTCACGCCGGGTATGTAATTTTACTCAAGTTACTCGATTAGTGAAAAATATAAATAAACTTTGTGGATGCGAAAGCTGCAGCGATTGCAGCCATTTGAAATTAGAGCAAGGATTGGAGAGAAATTGCAAATCATCGTCATATGCTCAGTACAATCAAATCAGGGTGACCAAACCCAAGCAAGTTTATTCTTGTTTAGCAAGTAGCTTTTATTAAAGAAAAAAGAGGAGTAGATCAACATGCTGGTAAATATGGTAATTTAACGCAACTCTGCACACATTTATTATGCGCTTCCCTTCAAGGCTTATATGCAATACTCAGTTTATAATAACATCTATTTTTTAATTTTGGATACAAGCCCTAACCAACATTCACAATTACAATCGATTCGAAAGGAAAGCGGAAACGATCAAAGAAAATAAATAAGTTTCAGGCATCTCTTATAGTTGTTCACCTTTGAATCGATAATTGCCATTGAGGGGAAGTGTGATTTTCACCGAAAAGAATTGTAGATGCTAATAAGAACTGAGTACCTTGCGTCGATACTATCAGCTTGTATTAATTTACTTTTAATCATAACTTAATCCCTACTTGATATTGCACTCTGAAAGAAAAAATACGAAATTCTACATATGTTTCAAGATCGGGTATTGATTAGTATATTTATTTATTGGTATCTGTTATATACATACTACTCTTGTTGACGAACACCACTTACGATATCATCCACTCTCAACAAAAGGCAGGCACTTTCAATGGCAGTTTTGATTGACTGTTGTTTGATGACTTCAGGTTCCCAAATTCCATAAGTGTTCATATCAACAACACGACCGTTCTCACCGTCAATACCAAATGTATGGTTTCCCGCAGCATGTTTAGCTCTTAGTTGTGACAATATCCTTATTGGATGGCCACCGCAATTTTGAATCAAAGTTCTTGGAATCACTTCGAAAGCATCGGCAACTGCCTGGTATGGCCATTGGGCTACACCTTCAATTGACTTTGCCTTTTCTGCTAATTTTACGGAAACAGCCATTTCAGTAGCACCACCACCTGGGGCCAAAGATGGCTCAAACATGACGTTTCTTGTGACAGCCATAGCATCATGCAAATTTCTTTCAATTTCATTCAATATATCTTTAGAAGCACCTCTTAATAAAACAGTACAGGCTTGAGGGTTTTCACACTTGGTCATGAAGGTGAAGTATTCATCTCCGATCAATTCTACATTGAACTCGCCACATCTTGTACCAATGTCAGACTCTTTTAAGTCTTCCACTCTATTAACAATTGTAGCACCAGTTGCTCTAGCAATTCTGTTATTATCAGATTTCTTAACCCTTCTCAAAGCTGAGACACCACCCTTTAACAAGTAGTGCTGGGCTAAGTCACTAACACCCTTTTCTGTAATGACCAAGTCTGGCTTGAATTCCAATAATTGATCACATAATACTTTTATTTGCTCTTCTTCAATTTGTAAGATTCTATTCCATTCATCTTCTTTGGTGATTTCGATGTTAGTTTGAGATTCACCTTTTTTATATTCCAAAGGACAGTCCAATAATATAATTCTTGGATTCTCAATGTGTCTGTTCATTTTAGAGTGAACAACATCCTTATTCAATAATATACCATCCAATACAGCGGAGTCCTCAACTTCTCCACCGGGAATTTTTTCAATTCTTACATATCTCTTGGTATCAATTTCTTTGTAATCTCCACGTTCTATGTAAACAGTCTTTACAGCCTTTAATGATAATTCACACATTTTTTGAGACCACTTATTAATATATTTCGTACCGATAGATGCTTTAATTAATTTGATCATGGCTTGATCATTCTTAATATCAACAGGAACAGATACTTCATGGATGATTTCTAAGGCATCTGTTAAAGCTTGTTTCAATGCCTGAATAATTACAACTGGATGGATATTTTTTTCGATGTATGGGAAAGTTTGAGCCAAAATTTCACCAGCAAGGATAATAACGGTAGTAGTACCATCACCGACTTCTTCATCCTGTGTTCTACTCAATTCAATCATGGACTTTGCAGCTGGATGAGAAACATCGATTTCTCTCAAGATGGCGTGACCATCGTTGGTCAAAACAATACCACCCATTGGGTCAAGTAACATTTTCAACATCGCTTTTGGACCGAGACAGGTTCTAATGATGTCAGCAACAGCCTTGGCTGCGGTAATATTGGAAATCTGAGCCTGGCGTCCCGACTGCCTTTCGGTTGAGGCATTCATATAAACAACAGGAGCTTGCATTATATTATTAAATAGATTGGTAAGCTTCTTCTCTCGAACTGTTGTAAAATTTTCAGAGCGAGCGCGACTAACTTTCGTGCTGCTGTTACATTGATTTTGAGTTGATATGAATTTAGTCAACGAGAGAATCATCACAATGGGTGATTTATATGACATTGATACACACATACTGGAGACTCAAAGAAAAATAGATGAAGTCAATGATGAGATTTATTCAAAATTGAAAAAAAAAACTGTATTTGAAGAAGGTCAAACTTCCCAAACTGTGTCTGATCTAGTTCAAACGTTGGGGTCATTACCTTCTGATCCAAAAGAGAGTATTCAAACTCTTGAACAATTGACTGAGTTTTCAGAATTAAGTGCCACAATAGAGTTGAAGAGATTATTTGATAGTAAACATCTGTTGGCTATCTCCAATAAGTATTTGGAAGAGAGTGAAAAGATTGAGACGATAATTACTGATTTGGCAGATAAAATTGCTTCACAAGGAGAGTCCAGATCACAAAAGATTGATGCGTACATTCAAGTTTATGAACAAATAAAGGACCTCGATATTGAAGGCATCGACAAACAAGTAGTAAAAGAGGTGGAATCTACATTACTCCTGTTATTCAATGAGAAAGTTGAATCTTTGAGACACCAATTAGAAGATCAGTTATCTGCAGTGTTGAAGAATATCGATTGGCTCGGTCAGAACTTCACTAGCGAGTCATTGAATTCAGCGAATTTGATTGAAATTAATGCACTTGTATCATACTTGGTTAGAATCCAGTCAATCAACAACAAGCCTGTTTACCCAGATACGTGGTGGGCATTGGATATTCTAATGGAACCTTTCATAGCCAGATTCAGCTTCCATTTCAATACCAAACGTGACACAAACAAGCTTGCAAAGCCGGAGTGGGCATTCACATTTATGGAAGAGTTCATTTACAAGAATCTGAAGTTATTTGAATTAGTAATAAACCAAGCATTTAAACATTTGGAACTTATAATGATCCACCAATTTATAACTTCTGCATTAGTGGCCGTACGGCACAAGGCTTTAAACTCCGTAAACATCTTGAACGCTAAGATTGAAGAGTTCAAAAGTGATAATGATTCAACTAATTATGATAAAAGCGGTCGTCTCTTATCACATTTGATTTTCGAGTTGACTTCTTTTGACCAGCGTCTCCGCAACAATTATCAATATAACCCATTTGTTGAAAGAATTAACGCTGTTCCAAAAAAGAAGTGGATGGGGTTGACTGCTGATGTTTTACTCCATGGTGATAGCGAGGGACTTGGGACTTCCAATTGGCTCAACTTCGAAAACATATTAGCTAACAATCGTTTCAGAACGGAAATAATTGAAGACCCCAATAGTTTAAGTATCGATATGGACTATAAGGCTGCAGAGGAAGAAGATGAGGGCGCTGTACTAACCCCATTGAAGCCTACGTATTCGTCTCAAAACTTGATCAAATTATTCAACAATCTTACCAGCCACTACAAAACCATGAAAATGGTCAAGTTTCAATTGAAATATGTATCCACTATTCAGTTGAAACTTATCGAACAATATCATGATTACCTTAGACAAGCACTTCGAAAGTTTGACGAAACTTATAATCAACTGAACGTATTAAATCTTATCCCTGGTGGAATGGAGAATACTGCCAAGGTAGAAAGTGAAGTTACTGAAGGTCTAAAAGGGCTAGAACTGCTTACCGAAATTTTCTGTGCTGCTAAATTTGTTCTCAATCATTTGATAGAATGGAGTGAGGATTTGATATTCATTCAACTTTGGAACGCTTTCAAAGCTATCAGCCAAAAATCATACAGTGATGAATCTAACATCTTTGATTCTTCGATCGACCAATACATGGCTCTTATAAATGATTTGAAAGACCGATACAAGAGCTTTTTTTATAAAGGTATCAAAAACCATCTAAAGGAATATATCAATACGAGCCAATGGGATATCCAAGATACAAGAGATAACGGTGCCCAGCTCGCATCGTTAATTACAAATTTACCTGCCTACTTGAATTATCTTGAAAGGATACTTGTTCCTAGTGATTACTTCATCGTGGTTAACAGTGTCTGTTCATCTATCTGTGGATTATGGTACGAATACATCATTACTAATAACAAGTTTTCCTCGATGGGAGTGAAGCAGATGGAGCATGATTTTGGAGAAGTAATAGGTAGATTGAGCGGTGAACTTTTGATTGGCTTGGTTGATAAGTTCTCAACAAGCACAAATTATGATTATGTTAAAGTTATTCAAAGTGTAGAAGTATTGAAGAATCTGGGACCTGCTAAGAGCATAATACAAAATAATGGCCTTGGGTCGTTCCGAGATCAATTTGAAAGTCGACTTAGCAATTTGAGAGACGATGAGATCAGAAACATTTTGTTTAGAATTATTTAGTGGTTATGAAATCTCGAATCATTCTCATCTTTTGAGTAACGCGTAAACAATAGTATATCTGTATTAGTATTAGTATCCACTGAATGCCACTACATAGAAAAAGAGTATGTATTCATTTCTCGAGTAGAACAGTCACGTACTAACATCACAGACATTTGGAGACGACATCACAGAGCTGTCTGCTAAACGCAAGAGTGAATTCGAGATAATTGCAAATTTATACAACACTGACCAGGAACAACAGCACATTGCGGTACCAAGAAAGCCTAGTGGGGTATTGATTGGACGAAGCAGCCAATGTGATATTAGAATACTGGGGGTAGATGTTTCATCAAAGCATACCCGACTTTCATTGGCTACGAACGAAGTACGCAATTATTTCTTTATTACTGACCTAAGTTCAAACGGAACTTTCGTTAATGGGGAGAAGCTCGGGCACGGTTCGAGCGTGTTATTGAAGAGCGGTGACCATGTGGCATTCGCAAAGACTGGAGGTTTGTATATCTTCAGATATTGTGCCGATGAACAGGTGACCAAAGCATCTGACAGGAAATCCTTATTTGATGATTATGTCCTAGGGAAACAATTGGGCCAGGGTCATTATGCTGTAGTGAAGGAGGCGAGAAATAGACTCACGGGAGATATTGTAGCTGTAAAGATATTTCATCCAAATAAAACATCTAAGAACTCACAGGAAGAAGAAGCTAAGCTTAAACAAGAGATCGACTTATTGTTGTCCATAGATCATCCTAATATCGTGAAATTCATCTCCAGGTATGTGGAGCCGGTTAGCCAACATGCAATTTCAACCTTTTTAGTCCTTGAAAAGGTAAATAGTGGAGAACTCTTCCAGCGAATTATAGATAAACTGAAACTACGAGAGGATGAAACTCAAGCAATGTTTAAACAATTATTGTCTGGGCTTCAATATCTCCATGAGAGAAACATTATCCATAGGGATATCAAACCAGAGAACATTCTTTTAGACATAATTCCAAAGGTCAGCCCTGGCCAAACAGAAACAGGGCCATGGGACGAGCATGAGTATGATATCCAAGTAAAAATAGCGGACTTTGGCCTAGCCAAATTTATCGGAGAACTCAAATTCACCAACACCCTTTGTGGAACGCCGGCTTACGTTGCTCCAGAGATATTGAGCAACCAACGTAATTATTCAACTAAAGCCGATATGTGGTCAAGCGGAGTTCTCTTATATGTTTGTCTCTGTGGGTTTCCACCATTCAGTGATGAGCTCGGCCCACCATCTATGAGAGAACAGATTCTTACTGCACGTTTTGCTTTCTATTCGCCTTATTGGGATGCAATTAGTGATAGTGCGTTGGACTTGATAAGTTCATTATTAATGCTTGATCCCGATGAAAGGTTCGACGTTAATCAAACTTTAAGTCATCAATGGTTACACCAAGATACCTTAGAAGATAAAAATATGGAAGTGGATATGATGAGATCGCTAAAAGGATCTATAAACATGAATTCAATGAGAAGTAGTTCAATGCTTGATTCAGGAAGCAGTAGACTCAGAACTCCAGTGAGATCATCAAGTCAACCAATACAGCTAAGAGACAGGTATGCTTCCGAATTGAATGCCATAGATTTAGAGTAGACACACACCTTTTAAATAATGTACATAAACTATTTACATGGACTGTAATGTAAATCAGAATGATAGGGTTTTCACCATATTTATCTGGGACTTTCTACTCTCATAGAACATTTGAAGTAATTGAGTACTAGAGTTGATTGTAACCTGAACATTGTCCTGTAATTTCATACTCTTTGATTTTTGTATTTGTTCTTGTAAAAAGTCGATTTTCAGTAAAGCCTTTAAAGAATTTTTAGTATCTTTCAATAATACATAGCAATCAAATTGGCCTATCAAACAAGATAAGTCTCCATCTGCCTCATTGCCTAACTTGAACCATTCCAAACTTTTATCGTAGTTTTCAAACACATTCAATTCCATAAACCCTAAAGAAGCGAAGCTCTCCTTGAGACCTTTAGATGCACAAATTTCTAAATGATATTTTGCAACCTTTGGGTCTATTAAAGTAAATAACTGACTATAGTAATATCGAGCTCTCAAGGTAGTAGAATCATGCTGACCAAAAGCCAAACTTTTTTCCAAATAAAACCGGGCCCTCATCAAATTAGGTTTTGGTCGAAGACTGTAATAATATATTCCCAAGTTTGCATATACGTGGCTGGCTTCAATGGTGTTTGATTCAAGATTAATAAATTCGAGCCAGTAACTTTCTGCTTGGGCCAAGGCCCCTTTTTTGTAAGCCAAGTCCCCAGCCAATTTGAAAGTTAATGGATGCTTCATCTCAGATAATTCTTCTATTAATTTGTTAGCATATTGGTAATCATCCTTGGAAGTGTTAGGTTCTTGGATAGTTTGGAATGCTAATATGGAGATAGCATTGTTATTCCCCAATTCACCAGCTTGTTGGATCAATTCATTTTCCAAAGCAACCAAGTTTTTATTGATAGTATTGGTTGTTTTACGAATTACTGCAAGGACTTCTTTCAAAGTCATTAAGTCATCACTTTTGGTATAATTTGGAAGCCTAATCTCACCTGGATTATCGAGATTTGAATACACAGATTCATAAATCTTTATTGTCTTGCTATAAGCGTGTCTGCAATCCTGATCGAAGAGAATTCTGTTGAAGACCTTCTTATTGGGGATTATGTCTCTTAGTAAGGGCCTTACGGTGCTCGAACTTGAGGCATGACGCACTAGCTTAAGCATCTCGATTGAAATTTTTACTGCGAATCGAATTGCTGCAAAAAAGAAGAGAGAGATATTATTGATCGTGATTATGCATTATGTATACTTATTGAGTGTATGTGTTGTAATCTATGAACCTGTCGATATTTTCGGCAGGGGAGTGAATATTGGAATGGTCCAGACCAGAGTAATCATTCACTACTGGGAAGTCAAAGGCGTCTTCTGTACCAGTCCCTATCCCATCGTAATTTTCTTGATTGTTGAGTGTTGGAAGATCTGGATGCCCTATCGGTTGATCTTGGTCCATCTCGGCAGACAATGGTGTATTTCCTGGCATAGATTGGATTACGTTGGGGGTATGAGACGCCGTAACAAAGTCAGGTGTATTAGCAGAGAAGATCTCGTTGTGATGAAAGTTTGAATTAAGTTCATTTTTAACGTGTACAGGTGATCTTTCGCTTGAAAATTGGCCCAAAGGTGAAAGTCCATTAGCCTTAAGCGTGCTACCTTCACTCCAAACCTGACCAACACGATTATCGGAAAACTGGAAATCATCAGCAATATCCATATCATTGTATCTCATAGCTGTGTTAAGCTCCGAATCGCTGTTATTGTTAGAATTTTCCACGGAATGAAAGTGTTCATATCCGACCATACTTGTGTCTAACGTTTGTTGTCCCTCGATTGTTTGTTTCCGATGAGGGTTAGGCATAGCCACGTCGTTGACCATATAGTTAGCCTGATGCTGTTGGTTTTTTTCGAGTATGAAGTCATTCAAGAAGCAGATTGAATCTTTGGTACCCACCAACACATGTGGGATATACGAACCTCCTTCGCGATGCGCTGAACTCACTTGTTGGCCTTCACTGAAATCATCACATATAGACCATTGATTACTACTTGAGTTTACTCCATTGTAAAAGTTTACCGAAAATTTAGGTTGATGAGATAAAGTCACTCGTAATTCATTACATTCCTTGTCGATATTATTGTCAAGCAAAGAACAACTAAGGATATTAGCGATAGGGTAGAATATTCTGAATAATATTCTACTATTTTCAGAAATGGCACTGAAGAAATAATTGATTTCCAAATTCTTCTTGGAAACGATCACTAACAAATCGTAACTCTCCATTGCCTTATTAATGGTAAAGGGGGATAAATTAACTAACTCAGTTTGAAGTACCTGGTCATCAGCCTCTCCTGATCGAACTCTTTGCCAGGATCCAACAGATAAAGAAGTGCAATTAATGTAACAATACTTTTCATTGACATGAAACTTTTGGTACTGGGATCTATCTAAAGTCACTAGGCTATTCGACCTTGAAGAATCAATGCTTCCGGCCTGAGCCAGTCTACCCTTTCTTTCTGACTTTCGAAGTTTAGCTCTTCTATTTTGAAACCAAATCCTCACTGCTTTCTCACTCATGTTGGTCTTTTCACTGATTTCTTTACGTTGATCTGGCAGGGGGTTATGATTTTGTTCAAACTCTTGAAGTAAATAGTTAAGGACCTCGCCCGAGGCTCTGGTTCTTTTTCCAGACAGATCTTCAGCAGCCATCTTTACAAAAAGGAAATATTTAATAAATTAGGAAGATTGGAAGGGAATCGTCTGAGGAATGGGCTGAAAGACGGGAGTTTAAGACTTCCACCTCAAATCCAAGGAGTTATACGGTACGGATGCTTCGAAAGTTGAAGAAAAAATTTTGGTGATGCGAGAGCCAGCAACGAGCACCGAGATCGCTCGTGGGGACAGGGCGAGCATAGACCCGCGCAAACATAACACCACGACGGTTTCGGCGTGAGGGTACTCACGTGGTGAGCCGTGGGCTACCACCTGGGACTACGTGGGTTAAGCTGGTCGTGTGACTTTAAATAGACATTAAATTGGCATTATATATCATACGTACTATTCTGTGATCCTACACCATTAAATCGTACATGTCAGTTTCTCCCATAGCTTCTAATGCATACTGCATATCCTTCCAGGGTTTACTTACGATGCTGTGTTTATAGTTATCAATAAGTTCTTGGACAAGTTTTATGCTGGCTATATGTTTTGTTTGTAGAATGTCCTGAACGAGCTCACGTACCGTCCACGGGAGTTTGTAAGGAGAATCGGACAGGTCATGATTCAGCTCTATCTGTTGGATAGGTCTTAGTTGGCTCAAATTGGTGGTTTCCAATGCAAATTTGACTCCCGTTGTGTAAATGCTCTTTTCAGTTATGACTTTTGCGTGACCACCATCAAGATTTTTTGATATACATTTCTCAGAAAGATCTCGGCTGATCCCATGCTCTAAATGACCAATATTTCGAGCCGTAAGAATCAATTTCCATAACAGATCCACAAAGGCTGGGTTCTCGGTCTCTCTCTCACTGTAAACGCACCGATAAATATTCGGGTGGTAAAGACGCAGTGCAAGAGCGGAATCAACCGGTATCAATTGATCCGTTAAGGATGCAGCCAATGTGATTTTAGAATTTGCTTGAACAAGCGCTTGTAAACTATCCAAAAGTCGAACACTTATGTCTGATTCAGGATTCTGAAGCTCAATAATTTCCTTAATTACTTCATTTTCGTGTTGAGTGTATGCCCTTACAACTATTTTAGTTCCTAAATTGCGTATTGGACCGTCAGCTGGCAAAGCTATGCCTAAAACACCTAGTTTTGTATGATTAAACTTAAACGGGGACGACGTAGCGCAAAGGCGAAGTAATTCAGCAAGAAGATTGATTCCGATCACGGCCCCGTGGCCATGGCCAACAATATAAATAAAATCACTCTCATTCAAGCAATCAGCCCAATTTGCGAGAAGCCGAATAGACAGGGAAACACGTTGTTCAACCGTTCCCAGTCCTTCGAGAGCAATAGTTTCTATATCATACATGTTCTCATAACGAGAGTCTTTATTGCTTTTTAACCACGACTCAACGGCCCCTACACCCTTTTTAAGGAGTTGGGCGGCATTGCTGGTGTTTTGACCAATATTAGCACGAACAAACTTCGTGGGTAAGAAACTGTGTACGGCTAGCACTGTCACTTTCTTAATATCATGATGTTTACTAAATGCTACTTGCGATGGAGATCGAAAGTAGAGATGATTTTCAGACGTGTTATGTTTGAAAAGAATCTTCTCTCCGTATAATCTCAACTTGGTGATCCATGTAATTGCCCTAAAGTTTTCTTCAAATGCAGGAAATACCCGTGGTCCAAATTCTGGTGTTACCGTTCCCTGATCGATCTGTGAGTGCACAGAAGAACTTGAAGAAGCCATCGAATTAGCCCTAGACGCTGTGTCACTAGTTATCGCTACCTGAAGAGTATTCTCTTGAACTTCTGCAGGCATAACTGGTGTCCTTTTGGTGTTGTACTTTACTGGTACTTTCTCGGTTCTTGTTCCTGCGACAGCAAACTCATTGTCAGCTCCAAAATATTGGCTGCTTACGGAGCTCTTTAAAGCGTATGAAATTGAATCTCCCGCTTTTTCTATTGCACCCTTAGCCTCTATGTAGAGCTCTACGTTATTTGTATGTTCTTCGTAGGTTTCTTCGTCCTGGTTACCTTCTTGTGACCAAAACCAAGAATACCAAGGTGTACTTCTTGCATCTAAATTAGCAAGTAAGGGTGTGTGCTCTCGTAAGTCGTTTTCTTCCGATCGATAGTTTATATATCCCATTGCAGAAGTTGTGTACTGACTGAAGAATCCGTAAACTGATGTTGTGTTCTGTACTCCGATTTCTGGCTGAATGGTTAAATTTGTATCGGTTGTTTTATCCCTGTTATCAATAGGTATTTCAGTGTTCCTTTCTGTACTCTCATTCTCTCCATTTTGAACGTCATACGTTTTAGACCACCACCACCACAGAGCGGTGGTGGAAGTGTTGTTTCGATTGCTTAAAGTCCCACTTACATTTGCGGAAAGTTCATTTTCAGGATTGTCTGAATCAATCACTGTTCCAAGCGCCTCGTTTGGGTCAGTATTCTGAGGTAGTACATCAGTCTTCTGGACAGCCTGATTAAGCGAATCAGAAGAATGAATCACACCTGCTTCACCATTACCGTTCTGTAAGGGCTGTTCAGACATTCAATACCTATAGTTGAATCGTTCTTATAGAATATGCGCGCAGATAAAGATATCTTATCGGCCCAAGAATGAGTGCAGATGCATGGAACAAGATATTAATAGACTTGAAAGTTAGAGATGAAATAGAGGAAAAGGACTCTGTTTACTTCAATGCATTCAGACAATTGGTGCATGCTAGTAAATATGGTGATATCAGTGATGGAGGGATCGAAGGAGATGTGGAACCGGAATCTATACGACGGTTAGTGTCAGATAAAGAACTTGTTATCGAAAAGATGAATTCATTACATTTCAATGTAGAAAAGTTGGATCAAAAGCTTACTGTCTTCTCAAAGACTAATAAACAATTGGAGAGAGAAAATGAAGCATTGAAAGCCAAAGTTGATGGTCTACTAGTTGAAATCAAAGAAAAAAACAAAGCTATTGAGAGAATAAATGATGAGCTTTTATCTTGTAATATTCAAAATAATGTTTTAAACACCAGAATCGGTGAACTCTATAATGAGAATGAGGCATTAGTCAAGCGTTGGATGGAACGGGTTAAGAAGGATGCCGAAAACCTCAATGCTGCCAATGAGCGAGAGAAACGGGAGCTGGCATGTGAGCAAGAAGAAAATGGGCTATGATTGACTCACTGTTTACAGTGTATTATAATATCGCCACGCCTCTTGTTGTCCCAATGGAAATAACTATTGAAAAATCGACCACATTCAATGTATCCGATTTCCTCTAAAATCTCATGCATATCTTTAAATGCTTCGAAAGTCACCAACTGAGAGGGCCAGGTATATCTGTAATCACCATCGGTTGTTCGTAAATTTGGCGGGAAATAAGTATTTATAAAGCTCTTGGGATCGTCGAACATCTGGTCAGATTCGTCTCTATAAGTCAAGACTTGCTGATTGTTTTGAAGATGTAGAGGGGGCTCGCATCTAATAAACCAGGAATCTTCGAATTTAACATCATGCAAATGACTTTGCCAAGGTGTGGAATGACATGGAGTGAGGAAACCAAAATCTTTGTGCTGTTCTTTCAAATACCTTATGATATCAATTGCCCCCTTCTCGTTAACTCTTGTAAAGACGTAAGCTATACCAATATTGGCTATAACTAGCAATGTCATGATAGGTTTAAATAATCGTGACTTCAAATAGAAAAGCCTCATAGAATATGAAGTAAATAATAAGAATATAGGCATCAATGGGTATAGGAATCTGAATTCTTTGTGGCTAACCAATGAAAACATGATTATTGTCAATATACTGGCAATTCCTAAAATATTATAGTACAATTTATACTTGTACACCGCATAAAGGAAGAATGGTAGATAAGTCATAAGTATAATAGGAATTGACTGAAATAAGTGAAAATGCCACGGAGAAGTGCCATAAAATACCGAGAGATTTCTTATTACATTAAATTCCACGAAGTTATATATCGGGAATGTATAGAATCCATAGAATACTCTGTCCAACAAAGTACTAACACCAAATACTATTCCAAACTCCATGGTAAGTCCTCCGAGCACCTTTGTAATGAGTGAGGTGTCGACCACCAAGAAGTACGTTCCAAGAACGATCCATATAACAGCATTGGTTGGTCTGATTATACAACTTAAGAATGCAAAAAAACAGCTGCAAAAAAGACGAGTACAGCTTTTGGACTTCCAAGGCCAGTGTGCTAGAGCCACGGTAGTCAACGTCATTTCCAAGCTATTTGAGAAAGACCTGGTTAGAACATGCCAATTGAATGGATTAAGGATTGAGAGCACTAACGCTAATTTTCCAAGCAACTCGTTACGTGTGTACCTTTTAACAAATATGTATATATGGGCTTCGTAAACGGTAGCAATTAGGGCACCAATGATCTTAGGACCAAATAGTACATATTCATCTGAAATCAAGGAGGTAATTTGATAGCCTAAAGCATATATTAAAGGGTGTATTGCTGATCGGATACCTTGTTTCCATTCCCAGGTGATGTACCCATACCCAAAGATAAACTTGTGAGCTGGTTCAAGGGCTTGAAAATATTCATCTGGTTGGAAAAATGTCTGTATTGTCAACGAATTGATGAGACGTACAATGAACAATATAGGTACAACATATAGGAGAGACCAAGTGGTCTTGAGTATCTTCATTACAGGAATCAAAGAATTAAAGACACTAGATTTTCACCGCGTAATCTGGAGAAGCAATGAACTGGAGTGAGATAAGAGCTGTTCTAGAAAAAGCTCGCTTCTACGATGCTTTAGGTGAGCCTGCTGACAGGAAGAAAGAATGTTTGACTGCAATAAAGCTCTTGAATCAATGGAACAAAAAACACCCATCAGATCCACTTCTTAAAGCACTATCTTCCTATACTATGAAGGTATACGACACCTCTTGTCCAGCGGAGGAAAAAATCCTTTGGATCAGTTCAAGATTGCACATGTTTGAATTCTTTCCTGAGCTTGTGTTTGATCGATTTACTTCGGCGGGTGCAAGCTCCCTCTTGCAACCCTCAAATACAGACCTAGACGTACCTGACTTAGTTGACGTTGAATTTCAACCAATGCCTATTAATGACTGGTCTGTTAACAAAGACGATATGATAAACCTACATCAAGACTTACTTTCTAACTGTTCATTTGTTTCTTCTGTCCTTTCAATTGTGCATGCTTCAAAGATTTCCCTTTTATTTGATCGTATACAACCGCATAGTCCTAGTGAAAGGTATACTGTAACATTACATTTCAATGGATGCAAAAGAACGATCAATATCAACAATCGACTTCCTATCGTGAATGACGATGCCAAATACTTGACTATACGCTCAGACACCAATCTGGAACTACTTTGGCCAGCATTAATAGAGAAAGCATATTTAATGGTCTTGGGTAAAGGGTATAAAGTAGATGGATCCAATATGGCAGTTGATACCTACATGCTAACTGGCTGGGTTCCTGAAATAATTACCACAAAACAGGGGCGGCTAATTGATCAATTGAAGCCTCATAAGACTCATCTTCATTCTATCATGTTTGCGGGAATTGGAACTGGAAAGATCAGTAAAGAACTCTCGAAGAATATAGGGTTGATCTCGAATCACGATTACTCAATTGTAAGTATAGATGATGATAAACTCACTCTTAAGAATCCATGGCGTGAAACAACACAAAAGCGGACTCTTGAAGTCGCTGGGTCAGATTTATTTCCCTTTAACTTCCTTTACTTGAATTGGGATACAAGTTCATTGTTTCAAAATAGAAAGTCATTCCCATTTGTCTATAGGAATCTCGGTGATGACACAGATATATCAAAAGAACCACAATTTGGAATAACAAACTCACTGAGTGAACCTCATGAAGTCTGGTTATTCCTAGAGAGGTTCTTTTCTAAAAAGAACGATCTCACTCCCGTGTTGTCTACGATGACGATCTACAAATCCAAAAGTGGTGATAAACTTGTAACACCTACTCAGTATCACATTGTAATGAATTCAGAGCCTACAAATTCTATGACGGTACTTAATCGATTAACTTTGGAAGCTAACTCTAGTTATACAGTTCTTATTAATGTTAGTGTATTTACGTCTATGAGTTTGAGTCTATTTTACAACAAGGGTATCAGTTTCTTCAAATCACTGGTTAAGTATTCCAAATCTATTGCATTGGAAGACGAATGGGACTTTGAAACTTGTGGAGGGAACGAGCAGTATTCTACGTATATTGAAAATCCCCAATTTAACCTTGATATCAGTCTGGTAACGGAGGCTCTTTTAGTAATGAAATCCTCTCAACTCATTAATTTTCATATATTCTACTGGGACCGTGAACATCAAAAGGAGTTACTTCGGAATTTCGATAGGCAGAGGTTGCTAAATGAAGATGCATATACTAATAATACCCACGATTGTTCTCTAAATTTAGAGCCTGGTCTCTACAGGGTCGTTTGCTCAACAAGGAGTCCTGGCATAAGAGATAGGTTTAGTCTTAAATTGTTCCATAACTTGGATGACCTGGTTAGTTTAACTAGAGTCTATCACTCACTGGGTCTATTCAAAGATTCAATACATTACGATTGGAAAGGTACCAATCGGTATCAATTAAAATTTTATACAAATAATCATAACAGTCAATTCAAATTCCACTTGCAACATTCTGTGAATGGTTTTACTACACCCAGCAGTGCCTCTCACTACCGACCCCAGATGAGAGCATCTATTTTCAGTTCTGATACAAAAAGACCTATAAAAGTAAATGAAGAATGGGTCCATTCTGTCTACGGATTATTCGTACAATGTTTCATTGCTGTTCCTGGTAACTATGTATTGTTGTGTGAACGGTTTGAACCCGGTCAAGGAACTCTTGAGGTTAGGGTGGGAAGCAACCGACTGTTCAGTCTTTTGAGTAAATAGAGCCATACAATCTTAATCGATTAAGCTAGCCTAGTGGACGGCACGGTGGCCACCATCGCGACATAATGACAACTTAGACTTCGTCAAATCCAGACCTGGTGTTTTGAACATAAGCTATCAATGTATACAAGTCAAGGTGGTAAATCTGAAGCTCTAAGCCCTCAATGCTTCAAGAACCTACGAACAATTCGCATCCTTCCGCGATAATTCAAATTCTCTCGACGTGTAACTATGAAAGGACAAGTTATCCAATTAATCACTGCCTTGCTTGCATTTGTCACTACCGTGACGTGTGGTTACTCGAACGATGACATGAAGAAACTTGTTCAAAACAATGGTAAAACCAAACCACTTCTTTTGACGGAATCCAATTATGAAAAATTCCTCCAGGGCCCTAGAGACTACCACTTGGTATTATTACTATCGTCCACTTCTACAAAATTCAATTGTCCATTGTGTCTTGAATTCAAGCCAGAATTCGACTTGGTGGCCAATTCCTGGTTCAAAGATCATCCTAATGGAGTAAGTTCAAAATCTGATGGTAAAGACGTTTACTTTTTATACGCTGAATTCTTAGGTTCCAAATCATTATTTCAAAAGATGAAATTGACCAATATTCCAAAGGCATACCACTTGAGTCCATCCTCTCTGTCTTCTGAAGATGCTTGGTTACTTGAACTCGATGAGTACCAGTTTTTCCAAGGAAGACACTCTGAACTAATAGCCACCTGGTTGAATGATTTGACAGGTCATAAATTCAACTTATACGTACCAGTCAACTACAATAAGGTTGCTTTCAATGTTGCAGCATTTTTGATTATTGCCGTTCTTGCTAAAGTATTTTTCAAGCAATTAAGAAATGTGTTTGCTAGTAAATTTGTTTGGACTGGCTTGTCGGTTATCTCAATTTTACTTTTCACTTCAGGTTACATGTTCAATCAAATCCGTGGGGCTCCTTATGTTAAGGAACACCCAGATGGACGCGTTGATTATTTCCTTACTGGGCAACAAAGTCAATTAGGTATTGAAACCCAAATTGTATCCTTTGGATATGGTATCTTAAGTCTTTTATTTGTTGCATTGATGAAGAGAATCCCAGAAATCAAGCACCCAAGAGTGCAATTGTTGGCTACAGTACTCGTAATCTTATTTTCATTTGTTGGTTTCAGTTATTTGTTATCGGTGTTCAGCATCAAAAGCCCTGGCTACCCTTTCAAACTCAGTACATTCTATAAAAACTAGCACTAGTAACTAGAAATCACACATGAGACAGAATTGAATCTTTTTTTGCTCTCTATATGTACCTATCGACCCTCTTTTCCACCTTATCTAACTTGACATCAACCTCTACTAATCTCTTTTTCAAAGCCTTTACCCGTGCGATAGTTTTGGCTACATCTTTCTTTGGTCTATCTTGTTGAGGTCTCAAGAGTCGCTCTTCAATAAGCTTGAGCCTAGTAAGAAGCACTATCTGAGACTTATGCAACAGGTCAAAGTTCTCATTAAGACTATCAAGAGGTCCACTTAATACTGAATGCGCTAGAAGCTCTATTGGATGGAGATCTCCATCATAATCGTGTTCTTCATCATAATCGTCAGGTCCACTATTTTCATTAGACATTTCATCTGAGACAAAGATTAAAAAATTAACAAATTCGTAATTGTGCGACCATGAAAGGTGTACATTTACAGGGAAATACACTGAATGATTCTACTACCAACAATTGTACTATAAGTTTTGATGATTTGGAAGACATGATCCTTTTTAGAGACATTAAGGCTGTTAAATCAGGACAAATTGAACGATTTGAAATTAATTATACCCCACACAAACCTGAATTTCTGATGACACCTAATATTTGGGTGAAAGTCAAGAATACCGAACCATTACCTATGAGAGCAGCATTTATAGCAGGACCATACCTACTATACGTGGACTGTAGATCAGAAGACTACAGAACGGATAGAAAATGTTTTGTAACTGCTGATCAACCAAGCTATGAACCGCAATTGCAGCCAGGTAAATCTTTCTACGCAGAATTGACGTGTCATACTATTAAAGATACATATAGATGGACTGTAGATGTTGTATCACAAATGATCTTTAGTAGCAATGTCGATGTGAACTTTGAGATCATGATTGGGACTTCAAAAGAAGTTTTACACGATGCAAACTTCCCTGAAAAACAGATCAAAAATAGCAACGCAATAGGAACATTTCTTCCTATTAAAAATTTGAAAGTAAATCATTTGGATACATATGATTTGTGGAATTTGCCTATCCCAGACCCTGATAAGCCAGTGCATTTAGTGATTCTAACACATGGTCTCCATTCGAATGTAAGCGCAGACATGTTTTATTTGAAAGAACAAATAGATTCTTGTAACAGCCCTGATTCAAGAGATAATATAGTAGTAAAAGGATACTTTGGTAACATTTGTAAAACCGAAAGAGGAATCAAGTATTTGGGAAGTAGAGTTGCAGAGTATGTGATTGATTTAGTACAGAATAATTATATGTTTAAGGATGGCAGAGTTACTAAAATTTCATTCGTGGGCCACTCCTTAGGTGGACTAGTACAGACTTTTGCTATAGCATATCTTAAAATAAACTTCCCATGGTTCTTCAAGAAGATTAGGCCAATCAATTTCATTACCATTGCACTGCCAATGCTTGGAGCAAGTAATGAAAACCCAATTTATGTGAGTTTGGCATTGCTGGCGGGTATAGTGGGTAAAACTGGTCAAGATTTGAGTTTGAGATTTACTGAAGACTCATATAAACCTTTGTTATTGTTGCTTCCTTCAGGTCCTACACATACAATATTAAGAAAGTTTGTTAGGAGAACGGTATACGCCAACGTAGCAAATGATGGAGTTGTTCCTTTGAGAACTTCTGCTCTTCTATACTTGAGTCGAGTTGGGCTAAATTCGGTTTTGGATAAAAACATTCTTTCGTCTCATCACCTTGAAGGCTCAACGGTGGATAAAATTCCAGAGGATGAACCTGTAAGTGAAGGATATCAATCGTATATTCCTCAGCCTATTCTGATGATGTTAGCCAAGTTCATGCCGCAGAAGCAAAAACCTAGTGTAGACGATAGTAGAAATGAAGATTTAGAATTAGAAGCTTCACAAGATCCACACACTGAAAACATCTTACAAAGAATCGAAGGGTTACACAAATCTTCTGTTTTCGAGACAGCACAATCCCTCATATTACCTCCTTTGCCATCAACCAGTTTTATAGTTAATCCGGGGGATAGACAAAATGCAATCATCTATGATAAGGTATATCACGAGAAAGATCTTCCGCCAAGAGGTTCCAACCCAGATCCAAGCAATGCTCAAGAAAATGAGGTTGAGGATAGTGCCATAAAAACTGAAGATTCACAGGTAACAACATTCAGGAAACGTATTTTGGGTAGTTTTGATCTGCAAGAATTCGAAAGAATCGAAGAAGAAATCGCTAGAGAATACCACAAAAACATGGATTGGAGAAAAGTTCTCATAAGACTCGAGCCTGATGCCCATAATAACATTATTGTCAGGAGAAGATTCTCTAATGCCTATGGATGGCCCGTGATTGAGCATCTAATAGATAATCATTTTAAAGTCGATTTTGAGGAAGAACAAAATACAATCGTGAAAAATTGGAATTTGCATGGAATAGGATTGATAGAAAACGATTCTTTGAGCGAAGACATTGAACTCGTAGACCTTCTTTCTCGAGATTTAATTAAAAGAGAGAATGAAGATATTGAAGAAAAAAGCTTTGGCGATGAGCATAAGTGGGTCAATAACAAAGATGTAGACAATTTCTTCTCTGTTGGACCTGCTGGATTAATAAGTGACGTGGGTGAAATGGTAGGGAATTTGAGAGATCAGTGGTACAAGGCGCAAGCAAGCAAGGTGATTGAGGAGGTGCATACTGGTTCTTCAAAGGAAGGATACGACAAGGATTACCACAATAAAGTAATGGGTGATTTCTTCTAAGAGTTATACATAGTTAGTGATTTTACATGGAATTTTATTATCGTCTATATTACAGTAATCTACAGGAGCAGCTTTCAAGTTTAGTCGTCTTGTTCTTGTTCTTCTTCCGGCAAAGGGAACAACTCGTTAATTTTATCAAGTAAATCTTGAATAGTATCGGAGTCGAATCTCAGGTCACATTCATCTACGATAGCGAAAAGGTGAACCATGGACCTTGGCAAAGAATTGATGATTTGGAGCTTCTCATGCTTCAAAAGCTCAAGTGAATTCAAATGGTCCATTAGCTGCTTGAAGTGCTCATCTGATTCTATGTTTGAGCAAGGTCTTTCTTTTAAATATGACAAGATATCTCTGGTCACAGCTTCTAATTCGAAACCACCATTTTTATTCTTCTTTGTGGCTTGTGGGTTCTGGGAAGCTTGAAGATGTCTCAAAACTTCATAGTCACTCAAAAACGAATCTCTTTCAACCAAAACCTTCATGTTTGTAATAACCTCATCTCGAATTCGCGATGTCTTTCGAAGCAGATTAGCCGCGGTCGATATGACGGTATTGTCTGTGGACCCAGATGAATTAAGCAAGCGCTTTCCAAATGCTTCAGATACAAACCGAATGAACGTTCGAGTTATAGTACAGGCTGTAACATATGACAATGACTCACGGGAATTGAGTGTAAAACCATTAAATAGTGATAGAACATCTGCAACCTGTTTAGTACTCACCCAAGTTGAAGAATTAAATGCGCAAGTGGAAAAGAAGGGCATGGTCGTAGACGCATTGGGGTTCTTTAATGGAAAGCAGGTGGAGGTTTATGAAGTGTCTGTGTTGAACGGTCACGAATTGAGCGAAGAAAGTGTCAAGGTTCTAGTTGACATAAGCACTAACAAGTAAAGATAGAGTTTATAGAGAATAATCTAATTGATAATGTCTATTCAAGGTATTTTTCATACATATTTTACATATTTGATGAAGTCTGCATCATTTATTGGGGCTTGTTCTCATAGTTGGAGTTATTATTGGTGAAAAATTGGTCCCAGATCAGTTCAATGGGTACCTGGTGAATCATCTCATACACCCGCTGTCCATCCCGCATTCTAAGACCATCCTCTGGGTCCACCATGAGCCCGTGATCGTCCATGGTAGCGTAGCTATCGTTCGAATTAGTAGAGCTTAACCCAGTGTTTACCATCACAGGAGACGATTTGCCTGAGTCCAATTCATAAAAATGGCTTGGCAGTAACCTATGGAGCTGACTAAGCGGTGTGCTGTCTTGAGGAGTATAAGCGTTTTGCTGTGTCTGTGTGGGTGGTATGCTATTACGTCTTGAGACAGACACGGGTGATTTTTCTAACTCATCGAAAAATGTCACCAACTGTTTACCGTATGGAATGGAGTTACTCCACTCAAATGTAGGTGGTGGTTGATAACCCATATAATTCTGGTCGAAGTACTCAGAGGTAAACTGCTGAACAGGGGTTAATGACTGTGTTTCTAAAAACAGTGCTTCGGCTTGTTCATCTTGAGGTTTTGCTACTGTCTGTGGTGTTATTTGTTGTGCTTGCACTGATTGGTTCGGGGTGATGGCAGTAAGGTTGAATGGGTTGAATTCTTCTTTTAATCTCATGGAGAAACTGTCTATCTCATTTTGCGGTGTATTAATCGATGTCATGAGTTTTGGAGTCTGCTCTTCGTGAGTCTTAGTCTTAACCTCCGAGACTTGTGAAGTTTCATTACTCTTATCGGTGTTCACATTCTCATTATTCAAATTTTCAACTAGGTTATCAAGATTGTTGTTATTAAAGCCTTGAGTGATGTTAATTTTCTTGGGAATGCTGGTTTTAATGCTACCATATACTGTCTCATTGAACTTCAATTTGACAACAGCAGCTGTGAGAACTTCTATGGTATCTGCACAACTTGATGCAGCTCCACAGCTAGTCACTAAAGAGTTGAGGATAGTGATACAATCTTGTGTAAAATTTTTCACATTATCAGGTCCATCCTGTATCCTCACTTGCTCTGAGTTATAAACAGTGTATAAATAAGATGTACCAGCCATGAACAAATTCAATACAGCAGCCCAGGTATAATTGATACTCTTGCTAGCCAATAATTGCATATAGATCTTTATCACTTCTTTTGAAGATTCGTTCAATTGGATGAAATCCCTCTTATTTAATTTGAAGTGCTTTGGGGATAACCCATGCAATATTAGTAAAGTATGGTTATAATTCAAGTTGAAGAAATCAGTATTAAAATCCGAATTCATCTTTTTTCTGCTTTTGGGGACAGAATTCTTCCAATTCTTCAACAGTTTTATCATGAAATTTTTCCATTCCAGTAAACTACCATACTGTCTTGGCAAATCAGAATGACCAAATAGAGTTCTATGTACCTCACTTTGGATCTTTCTAATTTTGAACATTGCCAATGAAATTGACTTATAGCTAGACTCTGCTTTCGTGTTCTTTGAATAATCAAGGGTCTTTTCATCATTTGGTACTATAAATGAATCGTCCAACTCACTTGGAAATGCTGTAGTTATGTATTCATCTGGTATCCCCTGTGGTCTTCCTAGATAAAAACTTATTTGACGATCTAACGAATATGTGCACCAGAAAAGCCTTCTTCTTTTATCGAGAGTAAAAGAGTCAGTTTTCAAGTTTTGATTCATTGTTTCAGAATGTAAACCCAAGTCAACACATGTTCTTAATGCAGTACCAACTAAGTACCAACAACCGGGGACAGTGGGTCTCATTATAGAATACAAAGACATTAAAAGAATTCCTTCTAGTGATTCCAAGTGATCTGTAGAACCATATACGGAATCTACGAACTTCAAAGATGCTAGTTTCATGGAGTCCGAAATAGTTGAAGGATATTGCAAATGGTGGGTCGAAGATGCCAAAGCAAATATGATATTCAAGAAGAATAAAGGTTTATGGAATTTTTCCGGTGGGTCTATTTCATTCGATATAGAGGTTAAATCCACTTTTTCCTTATTGTCTTTAAGTTGAATTTTCTCATTGGTGATTACCTTGTATTCAGTATACCATGGTGTCTCACTCCCGTTATAGAAAGGACTGTCTTCGAACATGGCATGATTCACCGCCGTGTTATTGGAACCTAATGAAATATCTGCATCAAACTTCCCATATACGGGGACAAAATACTTCTTCAAAAACTCTTCTCGGTGAACAATTGGGAGTTGGGAGTTTGATTGAGCAAAAAATATCCGTAGAAACTGTTGTGCCGTTTTTTTTGGTGGTAATACGGCCGGTCGAATATTATCGTTGGGCGTATTATTAAGAGTTGTGGGGTCAGGCGATTCCTGTTTACCCTTGAACTTTACAGCCGTAGACATTAATTTAGCAAACGATATGCTTTGAGAATTAGCTTCTTTTCTATCATTAGGGGTATGAACTGTATTGAATTTTACTTGGTTGATAAGATGGCCATGCTTTTGTTGCTCATCTTTCTTTTCTTCGTCAGCTTGGTCAGAAATCAGCTCTCGGCCTAGACTTAGGTCAGGGGTAGTGTCTTTATAGTTTATATCTGAAGCGTCTTTAGGATCTAATTTATTCTGTCTAAGAAACTGTTCCAAGGCAGAGACTTTATCTTCCAAATGCATAACATACGACCGAGGTACTTCTCTTCCTGTAGCTGGGTCTAAACCAATACAA
The DNA here is from genome assembly GCA_030582335.1 of Yamadazyma nakazawae. Lineage (NCBI taxonomy): Eukaryota > Fungi > Ascomycota > Pichiomycetes > Serinales > Debaryomycetaceae > Yamadazyma > Yamadazyma nakazawae. The sequence goes on from JAKTWY010000015.1 coordinate 106,073, forward strand.
TCAACCCCAGCCTTGAAACATTTTGAGCACTTTGGGAAGCTCTGATCACATTTGATTTTCTTCATTCTACATCTTTGACAAGCGGAAATTGACCGTGAGACTCCTATAACGTTTGACAACGCTGGCTTTTTAGTGGAGTCAAACGGACTCTCCTCTGAGGCTCTTTTTCTGCCCATGGATTTAAATTAGACTGGACTCAAACAAATCTACGAATGCGATTTCTTACTGAAATTTTAGTCAAGCCGCATCATTTAATAGTATATTACTTTTAAACTACATAAATAAACAGATGGTAGGATCTCAGCTTAATTAATTAATTGTCTTCGATGTGCTTGATTGGTACTTTGTCAAGCTCATACTTACCAACTAATGGAGGAATCAAAAGCTCGTATCCCATAGTGTTACAGTCAAAATCCTTTGGATCGTCTTCTACATATAAAGTGGTCACCAAACTGTCTGGTAAAAGAGGGTATTCAATAAACTTCTGGTAGTCTTTACGCTTAATTCCAGACTCAGGCGATACCTTGACGGATCCCGGAAGCTTTTTAGTACAGTTTTCTTCGGTGACATCGGACAATTTATCTTTGTGAATTGAATTTTTGGCCATGATTAAATCACACCAGTTTCTTTTATTCATAAACTGTAAATTTTCCCGGTGATTCCCATGAGCGTCTACATTGAAAATTGGAACAACATCTTCATCACAATTTTTACTAAAGTGATGAATCTTAGACCGCTTGTTCAACAATGAAGCCATGGCATCCGGTGGAGGAGCATTTACAATGGCCGACGAGGTGACATTGAACATCAATCTAGGATCATATTGAGGGGATTCTAAGGTATCTCTATTCTTTTGAGTGTATTCGTCCTTATGGATTGGATGAAATGTAGGGTGATGGTATACTCTTGATTTTAATCTTCCAATACAACACAAGTGAACATCACCAGAAAGAATAGTAACTCTAACAGAGTGTTTGGCTCCGAAGTCCATAAGGTCTTTGACAAGTTTGTTTCTTTCAGTCTTATGATTCTTTGAGCACCAATGATCGTTCAAATCATCCAAGACTTCAACAGACCCGTCAAATTCATTCAACAAGCCCTTGTTAATAATTCCGTACTCTGCAAGTTTCTTAATTGGTTTCAACAAAGGAGATGTTAAAACCATTTCTAGCCATACCAATCTAGGATACAAAATAGGAACCCCCAACATAACTAACAAGTGTTTAATATCTGAGTTCTCTTTGATCTCATTTTCCATCCTAGAGAAGATTCCCTTGTACGTTTTGTCAGAGATGATTTTTTCCAATGATCTTTCAGTTCTACAGTCAAACCCCACGAGACCAATTTCAGACCCTAATTTTGTGAAAACTGATCTATTCTCCAGGCCCATAAAAGTTTTGTTCAGTTTCCCAATGATCCAAGGAGACTCAAAATTAGCTTCCAACTTTTCATTTGGTAATTGAAAGTGTTGGAATATCATGTAGTATTTGAACGCAACACTTCCGATAGCTTTAAATACCGGCATCCCCATGGTTGAAGCTGTATAAGAACCATATCCATCAATGACATCGTGATCATCATAAATGTTAACTGATGGGATAGTAGCCATTGATGCTGGGAATAATGGATCCAAGTATCTTGAGTTGCTTCCAATCCAAAACCCTTTACCGAACCATGCAAAATAATGGTTCAAGTAAAAATTGGCTAAATCTTCTACAAATTCATCATCGGTTTGAAATTTCTTCTTCTTCTCGAAACTGTCCAATTCAGTCCAAGCCTTCATTTTCTCACTCATAACTTTGACTGAATCACAATAAATTTGATCCCCACCTCCCAACATTACATGGTATGGATTCTTGGAATGTTTGTTCAAAACATCGTACCATAAGCTCGAAGGATATTCGTTAGCGTCACATCCAAGTGAGAATCCATTACAACTGAAACTAATCAGATTCATCGATTGATCAACTGATGGAAGATAAAACTTCCAGAACCCAATACTTTGACCATTGACTGAGTACTTGCAAATGGTTTCATGTTCAATCAATGGTAAGTCAATATAAAATCTAAAGAATTGGTAGTTGCCTTCAGTATAAAACTTTGTACCCTTAAAGTGGCCGGATTCTACTACTAGATTTGTGGTGGTATCACCCAATTCGTAAGTTATTGCCGGAATTTCATCATAATCCTCGAGAATAAGTAATAAACTAGCGAGGTACCGTTTATTTCCTTTGTTATTACAGTTGTAGAGCTTAATAGCAGGGCCGCACTTTATCTTGATATCAATTGGAGAATCTTGGGGACATGTTTCAGGGACATCTTTAGCCTTTGATTCATTGAGTGCTCTCAATGAATCAATTGGCAACGGATCAAAAAGGTCAGACGAAGAAGTCATTAGCGTTGAAAAATAAAATACTGAAATTAAACAATTTCATATTCATTCGAAGTTTGCTTATTTTTCGCATTCGCTATTCGATGAATCGCAGCAAGCAATAATACATTAGCGAAAGAGGGGCAAGACAATGCTGGTCAAACTGTAAGAAGAGAGTAGTTGAATTGAAAACTTTGGAGAGAAAGAAACTAGGAAAGTATATCTCTGCAACTTGTGGTAGTGCAAAGTAGTGTAAAATTAAAAAATAACACGTGACGTGAGGCTGTTTCGTTTCGAGACGAGTTAAAGTTTATTTTTGAGGGGTGCTCCTCTCGCATTATAGTTTATAGTGGGCTCCGAATGTAATGTGTTGCGTATAGGCCGGTATCTATACCATCCACTTTAATCTACTTTATGCCATATCCTTTAAGAAATCTCCATTCTTTGTCATTTTGATAAGTTGTAAGAATTCATCGCTTATCAGTAAAAAAATGTTTTTTCTTCTCTGTGAAATTCACGCAACCCTGCAAACGCTGAAAAATAATGAGAAATTTAAGCACCCAAAACCGCTACTAGCCAAGTTAAAACTTAGACAATTAAGAGTTCCTTATGCCGAATGATGCAGGAAAAGAGATTTGATTATTGGCACATATTTTGATAACCCTTAATATAAGTAATCGAAACTCCATACTATACGCTCGTTTTTGTTAACTTGTATACTATATTTAATGACACTTGTAGTTCTCACCAGAGGGGATTACCCCAGATTCTATATAGTGCGTATGCCGCTGGTTAGTTGCCATGTGAAATGTCGTAGGAAGTAATTATAGAATTGCGCGTGTCGTGATCAAATGTGGGCTTGGGAGCTTCCAGTTTCCAAGCCCACCATTATGTCACAAAAACCCCCCGTGGCCCCATAATGAGGTGTACAATCCAATAGTTGATAACGGTCGAAAATTAGTAACCATGGAATAGTGTACTATCTCTCTAGCAACATGCCCAGATAAGTTTTGTTTCACCCTTAACCCCAGCACACTCTATGATTTATATACAGGTAAAAGGAAACCCAGCTCCTGCGAGATATTTTTCAATCATACACGACATCTATTAAGCCAACAGAACCTCGTTTTGTTGCCAAGACTAGTGACTTATCGTGACTTATTGTGACTTTTTATATCACACTAATCCTCATAAATTTTAAACAAATAATTTGTCACGTACTGGATGTCTGTGGCGAGTGATTACACTAGAGCCGTTTCCTTTAATACTATAGACAATGACTATAATGCCTCTGAAGGTCATACCAATGAAGTTAGTTTCAAAGATATTAATTTTGGATATGGCTCCTCAGTAAATAACGAATTAAGCTCAAATTACTATGGAATGGATAGTAATTATACAACACGCCCTGTTGATTATAAAAAGCGCAAGCTGCTGGCCCTGTTCTATAATTCTACTCCTAGAAAACTGATCCTTAAAAATAAATTAAGCCCCCAACAACTACTGTATAATATCAAGAATAGTAAAACTTTGGGAATTAATTATCATGAAGATTTGGAAGAATTAATAACTAAACATTCTCAAGAAGGAGAAGGTGAACTGAATGATGCGGAAAGTAATTCAGTCTTTGGTTCTAAGCTTAAAAGTACAACCAACGGAAACCCCAATACTCCAAAATCTCGAAGAAAAAGCTATAGCGAAATGACAGATGAAGAATTAATTGCTCTTGATCCACAGTTTCAGACTACCAAATCAAAGATTGATCAATTCAAGTTCGATAGTAAAAAAACTTATTATTTACCTGAGCGTCGTCTGCTGACTACTCCAAAAAATGATGCTACTAAGCTTAGACCTAGTTTTAATTACAAAAGTGTGAATTTGAGCTACAAACACGAACACTTCTTTTTAAACCGGACATTATTGACAATTATTGATGGTAGAAAACATACGTGGGATTCACTTATATGGCTATTGAAGAAGAATTTTTTCCATGATGGAGACCACCTTGTGATATCTTCCTTATTACCCGCTAGTGCTGCTGATCAAGGACCTGAAATATATTCAAAGTGTAGTAATATCATAGATTGGTTTTTGGAACAAGTGAATCCCGGGTTGGTTCTTAAAGTAACCGTAGACTTTGTTGTGAATGAAATTAATGAACAAGCTACTACTAAAAAGGATCAGAATCTTTTGGATTACAAGACCTTCATACATAATTTGTTTGAACATTATATGCCTAATTTATTAATCTACGGGAATAAGGCATCGAATTTGAACTTCAAATATCCGGTAAAGGTGAAGAACAGTAACAACAAATTTTTGATTAAATTTTCCAGTTATTTGATCAAATATTCATCAATTCCTGTGATAGTAGTGAATTCCAATAACCGGGGGATGAAAGTCATTCGTAAAATGTCAGTAGAATCCATTGCTAGTGTAAGCTCTGAAGAGAAAGAAGAGGGTGATGAGAAGATGGAAAATAAAATGGACGATATAGTCATCAGTAATGACCCAGTCAGGTTTGAAAATATGATGAAGGAAATCAGCGACAGGTCGTTGAAACAGTCAAAAGAGTATTTAGAAATGCTCGATAACTCCAATAAGAGTACTTTTCCAGAAGATTCATACCTTGAAAATGAAAATGATACTCCTCAGATCAAAGTGTCATTTACCAATGGTGTACGGGTAAATGAAAAGATTCATTCTATATATAGTAGTCAACTACAAAGGCTGAACTCGGCAGGAAATGATTGTTATAAAGTTAAGTCTTTACTTGACGGTGATACCCTTAGCGAAAGCAAGTCAAATAAATCTTCCAAAAGTGAGGAGAGCCCCCCTAGTCTGGGGATGACACTTAAGAAAATTAAGAGCGGATTGAAGAAAGAAACAATAAAACCGGAACGGAAAAAAAGCTTCTGGAAAAAAGTGTTTTCTTGATGTATAGGTGATCGATAGTTTGTAATGCGTTAATACAAGGTTAGGTAGGGAAAGGAGTTTTTGTAGTTCCTTCTAATATTTTTTGGCGTTCTCACTTAGTATTAGCAGGTTACTATCGTCTGACAACACTAAATTTTCATAAATCCAAATTACCTCTGATACAAAAGTTGTTTCTATCACCACAATGAATGCACTAACAATATGCTTTGAACTCGAAGGGATAGTTTTTTACATTGGTATCTTACTGTCTGAGACATTAGCCTTAAAAAGTCAAACACCCTTGTTAAGCCAATTAGGATAAAGATGCTTTTAGTCTTAAAGCCACTTGATGGGGAAAAGAACTGAAGTCCAACTTTCCATACCCTTTCAAGCCCTCTTTTTGCCACACCAAACATTGTAAATCTCAACACCATCCACAACGTCGTGCGCTCAGACAAGCCTCGCAGAAGTCGTAGAGGTAACGCCCGCTCTCTCAGGAATTCTTCGTTCTATCTCGTGCCAGCTGCGCACTAACTTTTTTAATAGCATGGAGATAGAACCACAGGTTAAAGAAGAATCAGATAAACTTGAAGTGTCTACTGAAGTGGAAGTCAAACCACAGGTGGAAATAAAGTCCAAAAAGAGAAGGATAATTGTTGAACCAAGATTAAAACCAGTGCCCTACAAAACACAAGATCTCAAAACCGACAATAAAATAAGTAAAGTTCCAGCTCAAGAAATAAATGGCATTCAATTTTATTGTTCAGATGATAACCCGCTCAACAAAAGAGGATACAAGTATAAGCCATGTAAGCCTAATCCTGGTCTTAAGCTGGTAATGTATTCTACTACTGATTTGGCACCCTACACCGTACGTCCTAGTTATTTTGACAAGCTGAGTGGAATAATCTTTGACGAGGAATTGAAGACTGTATCCAATACGCAGGGATGGAGAAGCATACGAACCAATATTGGTGTCAAAGAAGGCAAATGGTACTTCGAATTCAACATTATTAGAAGCAATGATGGAAACGGTAACGTTAGAGTAGGCGTAGCGAGGAAAGAGGCTAGTTTAGAAGCACCAATTGGGTACGATGGATACGGGTATGGACTTCGTGATATTTCAGGGCAGAAGGTAACGTTAAGTAGACCACAAAACTTCATGAATGAAGATTTCAAAACTGGTGATACTATCGGAATATTAATTGAATTACCTGATCTTAAAGATCACTACAATCATTTCCAATTAGAAATGAAAGGAACTTCCAATGAGTTTGGTGGTGATGGTAATATTGTTAGAGAGCAGATTCCGATAAAGTATAAGAATTCATTATATTTTGAACAATTTGAGTTTACTCCGATCGAAAATATGACTAAATTACTCAACCCAATCAAACTATTTGGAGAAAAACTTTCGAGTTTGGATGAAACAATCGATCTACCCAAAATACCAGACTCTCGTATTGTAGTTTTTAAAAATGGTGAAAAGATTGGAACACCATTCGAAGAATTGTATTCATTTCTACCAATACCCGGCAATCTTATTCAAGAACAAAATAATAACTTCAAGCTATGTGACGATGGGAGTTTGGGTTACTATCCCATGATTTCCATTTATAACAAAGCCGTAGTGGAGTTCAACCCAGGTCCCGATTTTAAGGTTGACATGTCCCAACTTCCAGAAGGTACACGCCCCATAAAGGAGAGATATAATCAACATATAGTAGAACAGTGGTATTATGACTTAGTTGATGAACTAGAAAGTGAATACTTGGACAACCTAGAAGTTCAGCATTAAAGATTCTCGATTTTTGATGCAAGAATTCTGATGAAGAATATTGAAGAATTAATAGAGAACTTCAGTCTAGAAAATATGTACAGAATAAATGTTAGCATGTTCATTTCATTACTTTTAGTTATATTATTTAAATGAAGGACTCATAAAGAAGTCTCACGTATTGTCGTTAATGCAACTGTATTCCATCTTTATGTTAGAGGACGGGTTACTAGCTGATTTGTAAACCTATGTACTTGTAATTTTCTGTACCAATCACCAAATTATTACCTCTTTCATAAATATCAAGACATTTATAGTGGAAGCTACCTTGTTCACATTCCACTCCTCTAGTAACCACATTGTCACATGTTTGGCACTTAGTAAGATCGTATTTGGCTATATAATGCTTTAATTCAAGAAGAAATCTCACTGTTACAATCACATAGTTTCGTTCAATCTCTACGTACCCAAAATCCACGAGTCTTGTGATTATTCTTTGTATTTCAGCGGTTGACTTTTGTACTTGTTTTGTCAACAAGATTTTATCGATTAAAGCATTTTGCTTAATATAATAATTATTTTGCATAATCTCATCGAAAATATGTTTTATCACTTCAATGTCATTTTGCTTAAACACACTGAGTTCTTTATCTAAAGCTGAAATGGACGTATCTGAACTCATATTGCTACTAGTGTTGACGAAAGCGTATACGATTTCTGCAACGGCTTCATCCATAAACTTGTTAATTTGAAACCCCAGAACTTTAATATTCGTATTGATGTGTTCAATTACATCATCAACTTCAACCGTAGAAGTCTCTAACTCTTGACATATTAATGAGAGTTTCTGTTCAAGCTCTTTCTGTCCGATAAATTTCGCTGCTCTAATGTATGTAAGAGTGATCCTCCCAATAGATTCCATATCTTTACTGTGTAGTCGCGTTTTTCCCTGGTCTCCTTATTTCCCCGATCTGAAACCGCGACTCTTGCACTGAAATGTTGCAAATTAACTTCACCTTTGAACCCTAGCTCCAACGTATGAAGACTTCAAAAAGGTAACTAGAGAAGACGATTTTATGTTTATCTGGGTTTAAAGACTTACAATTAAATGGGGTTTAGTGTTAAAGTATAGCGTTGAAAGTCTAAGGCTATGAAAAAAAGACGTAGTTCAAAAGCTAAGAGCTTTCGAGTATTAAGAACAATCTTCATAAAAGTTGGGTTAAGGCGTTATACTAAATGAACATTCGTTCTGTGAATATAATATGGTGGCAATATGCTTCAGCCATCTCTGCATGCATCAGTTATGTGAAATATCTTAACCGGTATCGTAAAAGCTTAATTTTATGAGTTTTCATGTATATCTAATCTACACTTTGATTTAGCACAAATGCACCAATTACAAGTTTGTTAATCTAATTTTTTACTTTGCGAGTGGAATGAAACTTTTTCTATTATGTAACATTGTTTTTGGTTTTTTTTTTGTTGCTGTGGATTGCAAGAAATTTAAGCCAAAAAACAAGTGTATTGAATTTGGGAAACTGGGAATATTCAGTATTCGAATAAAGGTACCTAGAGTAGGGTGTATTCAAAAAAGCTGGCTGAAAATTTGAACTTCTAGTCTTGAATCTTTTCCTTTGCTTAACTTTATTTATTTTATTATTTTAATAAACACAAAGCTTTGCATGCGAAGCGTAACCTTATTAAGGTTTTAACAAAGGCTGCAAAAAAGAAAATCTCTTGAGAATTCTTTTTTTTTTAAAAAAAAAATATTTTCAGTTCACAATCATGGTTGCAAAATCGAAAAGTATTTTTATGCTATTGGGCATGGCATTGGCGTGTAACCCAAGAACAGATGTTGGATGTATAGTTCGAGAAAATGCTTTAGGCGGTGAAGTTTCAGGATTTTCTCTGCATAATTATAATTCCACTGGTGATATAACAATGGTTGGCGATGAAATACAGATGAAAATTTCAAAGCGGTTTGATAATCCAATTATCGGGAGTAAATTCAGTATTTTGTATGGCAAAGCTGAATGTGATATAAAGTCTGCATTCGGTACTGGGATTATTCTGCTGTTTTATCTTCAAGCTGAAGATTTAGACGAAATTGATGTAGCTGAATTATTTGGTACGAATGGATATGAATACCAGAGTAATTTTTTTATGAAGGGGAATACCACCACCTGGGATAGGGGTGAATATCACAGTATGACTGATCCAAGGTTAGATTTTCATAGATATGGAGTTGAATGGACTCCAGATTTTATTCGTTGGTTAGTAGATGGTAATGTAGTTAGAAGTCTCCCAGCCTCCAATCCATATGGAATACCCCAAAGTCCTATGAAAATCAAACTAAGTTTATGGGCCGGCGGTGATCCAGGAAATAGTGAAGGAACTATTGCTTGGGCTGGAGGACTTTCTGACTATAAAGATATGCCATACACCATGAGCGCTAAAAACTTATTTGTTAGTGATTACTCAAGTGGTCAGGCTTATAGTTATGGATGGGAAAGTGGAGAGTGGAAACAGCTTAGTTGTGAAAATGGTGATATTGGCGGACGTGTAGGAGGTTACCCAGGTTTACAAAATGAGATATATAAAGGAGAGTACTTGGGCGAAGGGCCATCGGTTGAAACCCGTGAAAGTAACGACACGGACAGCGAAATGGATGACTCAGAAAAGTCTGGAACTACTGGGGGCGCTGTCTTAAGAGATTTGGCCATGTGGTTTGTGATGGAAGCCATTTTATTGTTGGTATGGTTTTAAATGTCATTACCAATTTTAGGAGTTAGGGTATAAATCATATAGTTAATAGAGGTTAACGAAGTATGCGTTAAATAAGTAAAGGCACAGTATTGAGTAACATTATAAGAATCAGCAGTAAAAGATGACATGGTATGACACGTGATGACATGGCATAGTCAGGCTACTACCATACAATCCACTACCGTAATTATTTTTGCTGCCGCGAATTAACATCTGCTTGGCCCGGCTTCTCAAAGTCCGTCACCTGTTGCGTTGCGAATTCTTTAAAGGCCTGTTAAATCCTTAATTCACCCTACAATGACAATCGAAGGTGTAAGTTCAATTTCACTTGTCACTGATGACGAAAGGAAGTTTGTGGACACAGCAGACTTCTACATCAAAGTTGGATTTACAATTGTGAAAAACTACAATAAAATTCTTAATCAGTCGGATCCCTTGGGAGTTAGTGTTGATTCTATTAGAGAAGTATGGTTAGAATCTTTCCCACTTCAAGATCACAATGAAAAAGGTGACGCTGTTCCATTCCAAGAACTGAGTATCTATCACGGTGATGGTTGTGAAGATTTTAGTGACCCAGTATTGATCAAATTGAGGTTAGTTTCCAACTGCGTTAATGTTTGCAAAGAACTACGTTTTTTCACTCCTGAAATAGCAGCAGCTGAAAAAAGATTCCCTAGTCTCATTGATCCATTGGGTAACCGTATTGTGTTGGATAACCATGAAAGTATTAACGGACGTAGTTTCAAGAATGCAAATGAGTTTATTGCTTATAGGAAGAGTGTTCTTGGAAGTACCAAATCTGTGCAACAAGTGTCTGAAAAAGTTAGTAAGAAGAAAAAAATTGCTGTGATGACTTCTGGTGGGGATTCCCCTGGTATGAATCCCGCTGTTCGTGCTGTCGTTAGAGCTAGTATTTATTATGGATGTGATTCTTTTGCTATCTATGAAGGTTATGAAGGATTGGTAAACGATTACATTAAGAAAATGGAATGGGATGATGTAAGATCATTCTTGAGTTATGGTGGTACAAATATTGGTACCGCTAGAAGCAAAAAGTTCCGTGAAAGAACAGGTAGATTACAAGCTGCATCTAATATGATTAAAAATGGTATTGATGCCTTAATTGTTTGTGGAGGTGATGGTTCTTTGACTGGTGCTGATTTATTCCGTAGTGAATGGCCCTCATTAGTGGAAGAATTGGTTGATACCGGCAAATTCACCGCAGAACAGGTTGAACCATACCGTCATTTAACTATTGTGGGTTTAGTGGGTTCAATTGATAATGATATGAGCAGTACTGATACTACTATTGGTTCATTTTCTTCTTTGGAGCGTATTACCGAGATGGTTGATTATATTGATGCAACTGCTACCTCCCACTCTAGAGCTTTTGTTGTTGAAGTAATGGGTCGCCACTGCGGTTGGTTAGGTCTTATGTCTGGTTTAGCTACTGGTGCTGATTATATTTTCATTCCAGAGAAACCAGCGCATCATGGTAAATGGGAACAAAACTTGAAGGATGTTGTCACTAGACATCGTAGTTATGGTAAAAGAAATACCACAGTCATTGTAGCAGAAGGTGCTATTGATGATGAATTAAATCCAATTTCTGCTAAAGAAGTTAAGGATGTTTTGGTTGATTTAGGCTTGGATACTAGAATCACTACTTTAGGTCACGTTCAACGTGGTGGATCTGCTGTAGCTTATGATAGAATGCTAGGTACTATGCAAGGGGCTGAGGCTGTTAAAGCAGTATTGGAGAGTACTCCTTCAACTCCGTCTCCAATGATTGGTATTGTTGGAAACAAAATTGTTCGTAAACCTTTGGTTAAAGCGGTTGAGTTGACTAAGTCTGTTGCTGAGAGTATTGAAGCTAAAGACTTTGATAAGGCAATGGCTTTAAGAGATAGTAATTTCGCTGAAGCTTATGATCAATATTTATACACAAGTATTTATGATGATGGAAGTCAAAAGATTACTGATACTTCTAAACAATTGAACATTGGTGTAATCCATATTGGTGCTTCATCATCTGGATTAAATGCTTCGACCAGAGCTATCACTTTATATTGTTTAAGTCGTGGCCATAAAGTATTTGCTATTCAAAATGGTTTCCATGGTTTAATTGAAACTGGAGAAATGAAAAAATTATCATGGTTCGATGTTGAAGGATGGTACAATAAAGGTGGCAGTGAAATCGGTACCAATCGTTCGTTACCAAGTGAAGACTTTGGTAAGGTGGCATATCATTTACAAAAAAATGGTTTAGACGGCTTAATTATAATTGGAGGATTTGAAAGTTTTACAGCTTTAAATCAATTAGATGGTCAACGCAAAAATTATCCAATCTTCAATATTCCTATGATTGTAATCCCTGCTACTGTTTCTAATAATGTTCCAGGTACTGAATATTCCTTAGGATGTGATACATGTTTGAATCAATTAGTCAATTATTGTGATGCTGTCAAGCAAAGTGCTTCTTCCACGCGGCGTAGAGTTTTCGTCGTTGAAGTTCAAGGAGGTCATTCTGGTTTTGTTGCCAGTTTTATCGGTTTAGTAACTGGTTCTATTGCTACCTACACCCCGGAAAAAAAGATCAGCTTAGGAGCTATTCAAGAAGATATTGACTTAATCTTTAAGATTTTTGAAAACGATCGTGGTGAAGATCATAACGGTAAAATTATTATTAGAAATGAATTAAGTTCCAAGGTTTATACTACTGAGTTAATTAGTGAAATTTTGAAAGAGAATTCCAAGAAAAGATTTGAAACCAGAACGGCTATACCAGGGCATGTTCAACAAGGTTTTAATCCTTCTTCTATGGATAGAATCTATGCAGTTAATTTTGGTATAAAGGGGGTTCAGTTTTTAGAATCCCATCAACAAGCTAAAGAGGGAAACCATGTGATTATAGGAGTAAGTGGATCAAAGATTGAGTGTACTGATGTTGAAACTTTAAACCAAGAGGCTGATATGACTTTAAGAAAAGGTACGCGTATCCATTGGAGTAAAATGATCGAGGTTGGTGATATCTTAAGCGGTAGGCTGTTATTCAAAAAAGAACAGAATGCTTAGAATCTAAATAATTTCAGATGAATCATGCAAGAATCGAACGATATTACTGTTGAATCAAAAAATAGGGGGTAGTAGTCCTTTAGGGGCTAAATACTCCGAGATCCTTGAAATTGTATGTGAGAGATGTCATTTTTTCCGCGTTAAAGAATACATAGAACAATATATAAACCAGTGTCGAATTTCTGAAATTCTAGGGTTCCTAATCAGGCAAAATCTAAAATGGTTCAATAATTTGATCACTACCGTAATAAAAATAAGGTGAAGTACACTAAAAATGTCAAATACTTTGCAGACTGTTAAATTCATAGTGCATGGTCAGATGAGGATGTAATACCAATTGTCAGTGCAATTAATTTTGCCAAATCTAGTGACTAATCTTACGAATCAGTCGTTTGGACGTCAAATGGCTTTGAATTAAAAAATGGATCAGAATCAAAAAAAAAAAAGGAAAAGAAATTCTTGCTCTCTCGCTAGTATTTGAAGTATTTTAGTCAAACGTTTTAACTCATTTGTATACCATAAAGAAGCATAATATAGTGCTGATCTTTTCTAAAAGAAAAAGGCTGAGACTATTTTTAGCATTTTTTTTGGGCGGATGCCCTAATTGCGGAAGAGCTACAATCTGCAACCGTTATCGGCCCTGGTGCTGTGATAGAAAATCGTACAAGAAAAACTAACCTTACTGGTGCAATATCAACCGTTTCCTGCATATTTGCTTGGTTATGCTACATAAAGTTTGCGATTGCTGTATTGCAGTCAAATTATGCAGTATATAGAAATTGTGGGAAAATGGTCTGGTATATGAACGACCAAACAGTACCGTGCCAATTTCCCGCGAATCTCCCTTTAGCCTACCGCGGAAGTTCCCCTAGTCTATAACAGGAGCACCTCTTTCCTACTGCGGGTCCATATCTTGCTTACCCCGGGTCCAATACACCCGCTCATCGGCATGATTTTAGACCGCAAATTAGAGACCACAGGGTTTATTCGTCAATTTTCATTTGCTATTCGGTAGACGAGGTACATTAACCGAACTAATCTTCTTCCACCAGAAAACTTTTTTTTCCACTTAGATGTTAAAATTTCATGGACCCGACTGTGGTATCCCGTTCATCCATGTTTGCAAGCTACTTCCTAAAATTTGTATTTAAACTTGATTGACGAAATGTGGTTTGTGCGCATTGCATCATTGTAATGTTTATACCAAATGCAATGTTGTTTATACATCACCAATTTGCTTGAACAACCACGTAAAGTATAGAATGACCGATAACTTTCTAAGTTTTGAAATACTACGTATCTTTGTGGTATTAAGTTTTGCGTTTAGTTAATTAGTGCCTCTAAAATGAAAATTGAAAAGTCAAAATGATGAGAGAAAAAATAATTTTAAAAACCAATTTCAGACTATATAGAAAGAAATATGACATAGGATAAACAATATCAATGTAGCAGTTTTCAAGGAGGTTTTGCGGTTTTATGTATGTGTCAACTTTCGTCTATAGTTTTCATTTTCGATTGGTAACGTCTGGAGATGCTCTTCTTTTAAATCAATTATTTTGTCACAACGAAAAAATCATGGATAGTCCTTGGCACATAACCATTTTTCAATTTTGTTTTTTTTTTAAAAAAAAAAGGTAAAAAAAATCATCAGGGAAAATATAAAAAATAATAAAATGCGGCAGAAAAAAAAAGTCTCTGGAGAAAATAATTTAAAAAGATCAGATTGTTCTGTCTTCATACAAAAAAAGTACCTCAAATTTTCACCGCTTATCGTTCAAAAAATTTCGAAATCCTTCAACGATTATTTTTGTCACAGTTTCTGTTGTTTTGAACTAAGAAACATATACTATTCTCGACTCACCTATTTGATTACCTAAGACTTTTTTTCCCATCTTCAAACTTGTTCATCAGTTCTATGAAGAGAGCCTGAATTAACATAGTTGAAAAATATGAGCGACCCGTCTAACCAATTGGAACAGTCTGCTCAATCGATAAGTGATCAACCCCAAACAAACACACCCATGACAAAACATTCTGTGTTGGGTCAGCCTCTGACTAACCAACCTCCAGCCTTAAAACAGTCTCGTCCTGGCACCCCAATAATTAATAACAATAATAATAATAACGCTAGTAGTAGACGGGACAGTGGAACAGAAAGCACTCCAGACCCTGTACCCAATGGAGTAAAGAAAAATGCATTTGTCCATAAGCTCTATCTGATGCTTTCAGACCCTCGACTTTCCAAGCTTATTTGGTGGAACAACAATGACCAAAAGAATACTTTTTCTTTATTACCAGGGAAAGAGTTCAGTCAAATTTTAACAAACTATTTCAAGCATGGTAATGTTGCAAGCTTTGTTCGTCAGCTTCACATGTACGGATTCCATAAAGTTAATGATAATAACACCGATAATAATGTCTGGGAGTTCAAACATAGTAGTGGGAAATTTCGTAAAGACGATGAAGAAAGTTTGGTTTATATCAAACGTCGTAGCAGCAGCAACACTAAGGGTGGTCATTCCCATCACGGACACCCTCATGCTCCTCCACCTCATTCAGGGGCTATTGGATTTGATTATAGTATGATGTACCCTCATCCTCATCCTCATCCTCATCCTCATCCTCATCCTCATCCTCATCCTCATGGGGCTCCTCCTCATCCTGGTCATGCTCACGGTGCTCATCCACATATGACCCAACAACAGCCAATGTACCCAGTCTATTATAATGAGTACGGGGTACCAGTACAGTACATGCCTTACAATGTGAGTTATCCGGTGGCTTACCCGTACCAAGTTCCGATGGGAGCTCATGTTCCAGGAGGTCAAGTCCCAGTGACTGCACAATACTATAAACCAAATCATAATGCAGCTGCTCCAGTTTCGCAGCCAGCAGCACCTCCTACTTCCGTCCCACCACCAGTATCAGTACCAGGACAGGTTGGTCCTACATCGGCTCCTCGTGCACTCTCAGACCCACACTTGGCTAGTGGCACTTCTTTGGTACCAGAACCTCGTCCATCACTGCAGCCACGTCCACTTCATCCATTTTTCAAGACTGAAGCGGTGGAACAACCAATACCTCAGAGACCACACAGTCAGACTCCATCGGGAAGTATCCGGACTCCAAATGTGGCAGCAATTTCAAATCATCATCGCCCATCGAATACTTCGCCGCATACAATTTCGGCTTGTCCTCCACCAGCTCAATTACATTCGAATAATACATCAAATGCGGCAGCTACTCGCAGTCCACCTTTGGCTAGACATGATCCTACATTACCACCCCAGCAATATAACCCACTTCAATTTAGAAAGATTTGGGATTCTCATGGTGCTTCTGCTCAAACTGATCTGCATCGCCAAAGAAATCCTTCATTGTTATATGATCCATTAGCTCCAGCTCCAGCACAAGGCCAAGCTCAAGCTCCAACTCTCGGTATATCGTCTTCTTTTAGTGGTACCGTTCTGGCCCCTGCTTCCGCCAATGGACCTGCTCCTATGTCGCTTCCACTGCCACATGCTCAACATCCAGGTCATCAAATGTCTCTTCCTGCGGCTGCTTTTCCTACATCTTTACCCAATAGTTTACTGGGTGCTGCAACAAGTCGTTCGAATTCAAGAGATTTCCCTCGTAGCATACCATCAGATAGAATAACTGATAGATTCAGGCCATCCTTAGTTGAGTTTTATAAATTTCAAGATTCGATTTCAACGAATAATTCGATTTTTTCAAATTCGTCGTCGATTTCTTCATTGTCTTCGTCTCAAAGAGATAATTCGCTTGTACTGTTACCTGGTCGTCTGTTAACCCCACCACCTGTATCCATCAATAAACCGCATTACCTGCCAATCATTCAAAGTGCTAGCTCCAATAATTCACCTGTTAATAAAGTTACCGTAAATTCTTTACTCAAGGAATCAGATACTAATCGTCCTGTTGATAATCAAATTGACTCCGAGATCAAAAGAAGAAGACTCCATGAATAATAAAACTAGTCATTTGATATCAAAGTCATCATCATTTCACGATTCCCCTATCACGACCCCCTTATCACGATCACCTTATCACGATCACCTTATCACGATCCCCCTATCACGACCATCATCATGACCAACCAATCTCACGACTTATATTTCCATAATGTATTATTAGTATATAAAAAAACAACTATCTCAATTCAAACTGTAATTATTTACATTAACTTTGATGTATCCACTGCATTTATTATAATTCATTATCTACAAAGTTGTGAAATAAAACATACATTTACAAGTCAAATATATGGGAAAGCAGGTATGCATTTCTCTCGTATCAATGGTTCTATTTACCTAACAAGAGCTTTCCTTCAATTTTTCGTTTGAATCAATGCAGAACTCAAGCTCATAACTACTTCATTATGTATATGAAAGAAATATTTTGAGGTGTCCAATATAGACTAGTTAGTGTTTCTTGCAATTAAATTTTAGAGATTTGGAGATCTATATCTCAATACAAACTTGTACTGCAAAACAGATCAGCGCATCTCCGACCACAAACAGATTTTTTTATGCCGGTCGTATTTAATATAAAAGAAAATCAACCTTTTTAGGAATGCAGAAAAGATTGAATGCAAGACTATTAAATGGAACCTCGGGAGAAGAACAAAGAACTTGTAGATCCAGAGTCTTGTTCCCCGCGCTTCTCTTCACCCAAGAAATCAAGATGTAACCAAGAAGAATAAATGCGGAAATAGCTGATTAGCAATATGTGGTATAATTGAAAGTGAAACATCAATGGCATTTTTGGAATCTAG
Source organism: Yamadazyma nakazawae (assembly GCA_030582335.1). NCBI lineage: Eukaryota > Fungi > Ascomycota > Pichiomycetes > Serinales > Debaryomycetaceae > Yamadazyma > Yamadazyma nakazawae. The sequence continues at coordinate 123,773 of JAKTWY010000015.1, forward strand.
GGCCTAAGTTATAAGACCTATACATGTTACTATCAATCTCCTAGTATTAACTCAACAGTCAACAATCATGTAATTCAATAAATGGATCGCTCTATATGCATAATATGCACCTTCCAAATTTCATACCACACGGCAAGATCCCCAACAATTTCAAAATCTCGTAGTTCTTCAAATCACTTGAACAATACGCAAGTTAGGTTCACCGGAGTAAGAACCCTTAAGTAAATGTAACCTAACGTTAAAGTGACAACAATTATAAATACGAAAAAAGTCGGTAGTATTACTTAGATACTTTAGCGCAAACGCCAGACCGTGATCATTACTGTTGACTATAGTAAAGCTTTTAAAACTTTGGAAATTACATTATCATGTAGTGCAGAACGGTGTGGGTGCCTTTCTCCAGCGTAGGCCAAAAAAAATAAAATTTGTCACGGCCCTAAATGAGTTTAAGGATCAGAACGGAGAAAAATGAAGCCTCAGGACGGTTTAATATCTAGGCCCATACTTCCCTGGCATTTTGTACCGACCATCTTACTACGTATTGCGATTGTTACCACATATAGGTTCTAATGCATATTTCCCTAAACATATTTACGCTGTATTGCTAAAACCCCAGCAACTCCGCATCAGGAGCCAACCTAAATCAACCTACTTTTAAAACACGGATTATCAAGTTTGCTATGCTTAAACAATAACTACAGTATGTTCGGATTTCAAGAACACGGTGAATTTATAGATTACATCACTGCTCAATGAGAGAAAGAATTCATTCGACAAAATGAAAAAAATAACAGAAATAATCTTACATGGCCGATTAATGAAAGCTACGGCCGAGATATATGTTACATTTTCTACTATAATCCCTTAGTGCATCAAAGGGTAACCAATTCCGGGATGGGGTTGTTAGTACCGTATGCGTCTGATATAGTTAATATATCCTTGTTCTATTTTTATTTTATAGAAATGTACTGTGTGCATTTACCCGATCTTGCTTTATTTTATTTAATTTGCAGCCTCTGAATTTATGCAGTTATGCAAAAGTTGTTATTCACCATGTTAGCGTAGTGTACTATTCTGACCTGAGATTGTAAGCTTTATTGGATATGTTTGCTATTGCTTTCTGACCTATGAGTTGAATATTATCCTAAATATTTGTCAGTTATTCTTCAGCGGGCTGGGTGGTTAGTAGCTCAAGGTGAAACCATTGTTTATAGTTCTCTTCTCGCAATAAAAATAGTAGTATATTTTGACCTTATCGATACCATATTTTTCAGCTCCTATTTGTATTGCTTTGCAGCAAATCTTGTTGCCGCCACTTTCAACCAATTGAGATATCCATAAATTATAATGTATAATTCTACTGCAAATTGTTAGCAGATTAGGTAGTAAGTATCTCGTACCAGCGGAGAGAATGTGGAAAACTCACGCACAAGAAACGGCAAATGCCGTACGCGTAACATATGCATAAGACGGAGTGAGCAATAAGATTGAAGAATCAATACACCTAATTGATACTGTGAAGCAGTATTGTATAAGCTTTTAACTACCAGGAACGGTAACAACAAGAACCCTTCTCATACTTTGAGATTCTACCGCGCAGATTCTACCGCAGTGCAGCACTCTGAGTTCTTTGTGCCTACATACCCGACGTAACTATTTCTCTGACATTAGTTTATAAGCGAAATGTGACATAGTTTATAAGCGAACTAGGTATCCGTCAAAATTCAAAAAATAAAAAAATAAAAAAAATATCTTAGGGTTGAAAATACGGGTCCTCTTGAGTAATGTTTGGTGTCTAAAATGTCGTATAAACAGTATTTATTCATCCCCAAAACCTCCCATTTTGATTTTTGAATGGAGCATTCAGAGTCTCATTTATAAATCAAATCAGGAAGTCTTTTCTTTCTTCGGCTGCGAAACGCAACCCGTTCCCAGTACAAGCAATTCCGGAAAAGTCATGGGTCCATCGGTCTCCAGTGCAAGTTCCTGTGGCTTTAGGATATTTCTATAAGTATTATTTCAAACAATGAATTATTAAAATTATTACGTTTTGTTTATCGTATCTATCATATTTCATTCCAAAGTTAAATCATTAGTTTGGCCTTCTTCCGTTCACCTCTACCTTTGTCTCTATCATCTTCAGACTCTGAATCAGAATTATCATGTATGTCCGAGATTCCATTCAGTAGTATCCCTTTGCTTCGTAGATTCTCGTTACCAGGTATTGTACCCATTGGAGGTCGGGTATTGCTTCTTCCTTTCAGTCCTCTTTGAGAGTGCATCTTTTGAGGCGTACGGTTTTGGAAGTTTTGCTTATTCTGTTTCCGGCTATCAGTTTTAATTTTGTTAAGTAAACTCTCCATAGCTCTACTAGTAACTACATCAGGCTTTTTCTTATTCACTGGAGCATTTTGTGGGTCGCTCGAAAGAAACATGCCAACCGCTTCTGTATTTTCATCTAAACTATTCAAACTTTTCCCCAGCTCTATAATGGGTAATTCAAGGAACGAATTTTTTTGGGAGCTGCTGGATTCTACAGAACTTTTGGGTTTTTTACTGAGCCACAGGGTAATCTTATTATTCGTATTTTGAATCAGATTTTGAAATTGGAGTTGAAAAAGCTCCTTATGCTTAATCTCTTCTCTTCTGCTCATTGATCACAAAACTCGTAGAGTGAAGATATGTAAAATTCGCTTTTGGTGAAGAACTTCCAAATGTCTCATCGCAAATTCGCGACTGCAAAAACAAGTCTTGATCTGAAAAATTACTACAGACCCCCAAAAACTCAACTGGTACGCATTATGCTAAGAGGTAACGTTGTCGGTTCCGAAGGCTAAATCATTATCCGCTATATATATATAGTTTACTAGGTTATCTATCTACGTTACATTTTAGGACTGTGTCCCACCCAAAGAAGTCCTGCGTACAGTACGGTCATTTTTTTAAGGTCTTGAACCCCCGAAGTGAAATTCCTGTATTCCTAATTATATAACGCAAGTTACATGAAGTGTAAATTAGCCCACACTTACATGATATATTTACGGCTGAACAGGGGTCATTCTTCCATCACTTCCCCAAATCGATGCAGCTGTTAGAAATTTCCGCAGTTGGCTGAGTGCTACCAGATTGGAAAAGGTAACATCCAAAGTTCTATGTTCCCGGAATTGTCACCAAAAAGGCTTTCTTTCATACTCTGATGACATCAGAGTAATAACCTGAGTTTGAATCTTTTTGGGAACAAAGTTTGCCTAGTGGATCCTTTTCGCAACCATTTTTTATTCCTGACAATAAACCATTAGCCAATCAGTCTTAGTAAGTTATTCCGTGGCACTATAGACGTTGAAATATAACAATAATTACCTAATACTTACCTTAAATCCGGTTGAATTAATGTGCTGTGAAGCCAATTTTTTTAAGCACTACACTTCTCAGCAAGACTTGATACTGTGGTCGCAAAAAAGACAGATTCATCCTTCAGTGGTTCACTGAAAAAAAAGCTCTACGCAGTTTAAGCAATATAAAAAACTCCGCGACGGGGAATTGAACCCCGGTCCTCCGCGCGACAAGCGGAGATTCTAGCCACTAAACTATCACGGATCTTTGTTGAAGATATTAGTTTGGTGTAGATGATGATGGTCAGCAGTCAGATTAACTGAACTTTCGTGCTCGTTTCCTTCGAAGGGAAGCTTGATAAATACTTTAACGAAACCATGTTTCAGATCAACCGAGTTAGCAGTGTTTTGTTTATTTTTGTTTAAGTTCCAAGCTAAGAGTCTAAAGTCTTTACGCATGAGATTTTGGTTAGTGATTCATCTATAATTTCAAATATGGCTTTTATATTTTGCTTTTCAATTATTTTAATAGAAGACTTCCAATATTCAAAATCCCAATGACACTGAAATTTTTGTAAAAGCAAGAGTATCTATTATCTATTTGATAAAATTTTAAATCATTCTTTGGGTGTTCTAAAGTGATTTTTAAACATTTTTCTATAGTTTTTTTGTTGCAAAGATTTTCAAATACGACAACTCTAATCGCCTAACGAACCAGTAGTTGAATTATTGTTTAAGGGCAACACAAAAATCCAATTCAAGCGATATATCACACGGAAGGTTTTATATGAGTTGGTTTATTAACATCCGTATATTTTTATCTAAATGTTATAAACAGCCTCGAAGCAAGTGCGTTACCACGATCTCTATAAATACTATACTACATTGAATCAAACAGGTAAGGTATTGATGCCTGCTAATCTGTCAATGGTTGGAGCAAGAGTAGGATGGCTCAACAAATCACCAATATATGGAATCGATCTCAAAAACTGAACTATAGTGCCGAAAAAGTCTCCAAATAATCCAAGTATACCTGCGCTTTCAATAATAAATCCCAAGAAGGACCATTTCATAAGGATCAATAATATCCCAATCCCAAAACAAACAGTTCCTCTGATCTTAGTGGGCCTTGTGAAGAATGTGACAGTTCTTTGAGGACCAATAATTAAAACGATTCCTATAACAAAAAGGATGTTGCCAAATGCAAGTAAACCTGAGTCAAAAAAGGTTATAATTCCGAGAAGGAATAAAATAACACCAAAGGTGGTGAATCCTACTCCGTATTCTATTTGTTAGTACTGTCATTATAGGCTATATACAAGATGTTCCAACTATAGGAATACTCTTCATTGAACAAACGTACTTTGTCTATCACTTAACCAGATCATAGTGGAAGATTTCCAAAATCGCGGCTATTTTTGACAGAAGCATAAAATTATCTAATCTGTAAATGCCAGATAACGAAGATCTTCCACCTCCTACATACGAGGAAGCAGTCACAAGCAGTAATTCCACACATTCTGTGCCTCCTAACTCTTCTTTTCGTAGACCTCCTGTTTCACCTCCGCAGGACGAAAAACTTCCACCTCGGCCTACAAGACCTCCACACTCAGCCTCAGTACCACTACCTACTCACAAAGAAGATCAAGATTTATACACCGCAAATGACCACCTACCCTTTAGGTACCCAAAAGGTTTTTTCTGTGCCAAGTGTAAGAACACAGGTTACAAGTCAGATAAAAAGTACTGTTCTCTGTGTTGGGAACGATTTTATTTGAGTGACCATGCCTATAACCCTAATCCTCAATTGCCCTTCAAATATCCTAAACGATACTACTGTAAGAAATGTAATAACACAGGGATAAAGAGAAAGAACTTCAAAAGCTGTAAGGATTGTTACGAGAGATTTTCTGTAAGAAACCATGTCAATTATATTCCAAGTCCAACCAGTTTACTAGATGATTTATTTGGTACTACCACTACTACTACTACTTACTTCGCCCCAAATCCTGTACCCATGGGTGGTCCAGGTCCATATGGCCCTCCAGGTCAATGGGGTCCACCAGCCGCTGTAGCTCCTCTCAATGTTAGACCTGGGGACCCAAGAATTGGAGGTGTTTTATGTGGACGATGTCGTGGAAGTGGGATAGTCCACTTCCTACTTGACGAGGAAACTTGCCCGGTATGTAATGGAATTGGTAGACTTTTGAATCGTTAAAGAAATCTATGATATGATATTAATCATCGTTTAGTTTTTTGTGCATTTTAATTATATGACTTGCGATAAATAAATTTAGAAATTAGATGGGTATTTGTAATCCTTTATTTCGTAGAAGTTTTCCTTGATGTTTCTAACAGAAACGAATCTGTTCAAGATGTTACCAGAACCGGCTTTATCATTTGTACCAGACATTCTAGCACCACCGAACCATTGTTGAGCAACAACAGCACCAGTGGACTTGTCGTTTATGTAGAAGTTACCAGCAGAGTACCTCAACTTTTCTTCAGCAAGTCTCAAGACTTCTCTGTCACTGGCAAAAACGGCACCAGTTAAACCATATTTAGTAGCAGAGTCAATAGCTTCCATTACATTTTCAAGCTCAGCGTCCTTGTAAACGTAAGCAGTCAAGACTGGGCCAAAGAATTCTCTAGTTAAAAAATCATGCTTTGGGTTCGTGGTTTGAATCAAAGTTGGCTTGACAAAGTAACCAGTAGATTTGTCATATTCACCACCAGCGATGATTTCCAATTCAGAATCAGACTTTGCTTGGTCAATGACACCAGCTAATTTATCAAAAGATTGTTGGTGAATGACTGGACCCATGAAGGTGTTAACATCAGCAGTAGAGTCGCCAATAGTGATAGTCTTCATAGCTTCGGTTAATTTTTCCTTGAATTCAGGCCACACAGATTCAGAAACGTAGATTCTAGAAGTGGCTGAACATTTTTGACCTTGGAATTCAAAACCACCTCTCAAAGTAGATAAAGCAGCATGTTCAACTGAAGCAGAAGATGTAACCAAGTGGAAGTTCTTACCACCGGTTTCACCGACAATTCTTGGGAAATCTTTGTATTTATCAGCAGCAACATTTTGAGAAATCTTGACATATAAATCTTTAAAAACTTGAGTGGATCCAGTAAAGTGTAAAGCAGAGAAGGCTTCATCTTCCAAAACCAAATCAGTAACTTGTTTTGGTTCACCAGGAATGAAGTTAACAACACCCTTTGGTAAACCAGCTTCTTCCAAAATTTGCAACAATAAGTAGTTGGATAAAGCAGCAGCAGCAGATGGTTTCCAGACAACAGTATTACCAACTAAGGCTGGGGCACCGACTAAGTTAGCAGCAATAGCAGTGAAATTGAACGGAGTGACAGCATACACGAAACCTTCTAAAGGTCTGTATTCAGCTCTGTTCCAAACACCAGGACTACTCTCAATTGGTTGTTGAGAATATAATTCTTCAGCGTATTTGACATTAAATTTGAAGAAATCAATTAATTCAGCAACACAATCAATTTCTGCTTGGTAAACGTTCTTACCTTGACCCAACATGGTAGCAGCCAACATGTCATGTCTATATTTGGTGGAAATTAAATCAGCAGCTTTTAAGAAAATAGCAGCTCTGTCAGTCCAGGAGGTATTTATCCAATTATTTTTGGCTTCTTTAGCACTCTGAATAGCTTTTAAAATATCTTCCTTATCAGCTTGAGAGACATTAGCCAAAACTTGTTTGTGATTTCCCGGGTTGGTGAAAGGTTTCGTTTGATCTTTGTAGATTTTTTGACCGTTAATAACCAATGGGATATCAATTGGTTGTGATAACTTTTTAATAGAAGCTTTCAATGCATCCCAGTCAGCGTTATGAGCTTTCGAAAATTCTTTAACTGGTTCATTAGTTAAAGACTTTGGGACTTTGTTGAATGACAATTGAGAGATGAATCTAACGGATCCAATTCTTAACTTCAAAGCGTTCATGATTAATGAATAATTTTCATAATTTTGGGATCCGGGGATTTATATATAATCATCGCTATCGGAGTTGGCTAAGTAACTAATAGCGAGACGTGTACTAGGAAAGTGCGGGCGATAAGCCGCACAGTTAGCTAATTTCTGCAATCGATAGCGCTGCTAAATCTTTACAAATAGATTGAAGGAAACAAATCGCGGATCGAATCTCCACACCAAACTCTACTTTAGTTAAACCGTTACTCATTTACATTTCTATTTAGCAGTACTATTTACTGGTTCTGTTTACCTTTTCTGAAAGATCTTCTACCCAAGTCCGTATATCACTTTTATTTTTTTCAAATTTATCAATGTTTGAATCTAATTTCTCATTGATGTTCTTAAGTGAACTTTGCCAATTTCCCATGTCTCTTGAGATATCTGTGATGAGAGACTCAAAATTCTTTACAAACAGGTGAGTTTCAATTGAGTCTAAATGAACGTTGTTCAATGCCTTGAGCCGACTCAAAAGAAGGTCACTGGTATTCACATATTGCTGAACATCAGGTAAGTACTTAAGAAGCTCATCAACTTTATCCAGTTTATAGGTGTTTATAGTATCTGATGCTCTGAGCTTTGCGAGATCTGTCGACTCGAGAATCTTTGTGATAGACTTTTGGACAGTTTCTGAGTGATAACTGGGGTTGTTTACTATCTCAACCTTACGACTCAAATCGTTCAATGTATTGCTGATGGGCGTAGATACTTTACCAAGCTTTTCTTCTAGTCTATGGATTTTCTTATCAATTTCAAGTATTGAATCGGCCATTTCCTTGCTTATCTCCTTGGTCCCATCATTAGCTCTTAAATCCAAATTGGTGGTGTCTGGGTTCATTTCAAAGTTCTCGAATAGCTTTTGCATCTCTTCTCTGTACCCATTCAATTCATTATCTGGATCAATCTGTAGCAGCTCTGCAAGTTTCACCAACTCCCCGATCTTTTCCGTATGCACCGTTTTCTCCTGTTTCCTATTTTGAAGTTCGTACAATTCCTTAGATATTCGGCTAATTTTTTGTTCATCTGACTCGTGTGGGAATACTTTAAATCCACTTTCATTTAAACCAATATCCAGAGCATATTCAAAGTTGACTTTTCCGCCTACAAATTCACTATTAAAACGACGGAAAGATGAGTCGAACTCGATTTCTCCTTCTATCACGTCTGCATTAGGGGCTTCTATTTGTGGAGTTTCGACATCGCTTTCTACATCTGATGTCTCATAAACTGTGGGCTCCGACATAAACAAATTCGCGTTCCTCATTTAGATACAAAATTAATATGATTTTGCTACACACTATTCTTCTTTTATTATACGTATAAATCAACCGTATCCTAGGTTTTCATAGTTAGAGTCTACAAAACAACGATGTAAGAATGTTTCCCATAATTTCTTCAGCTTTATAGACTCTTCTTTTGGAGCCATTCTCCGGCCCAAGTCTAGCCAACTTTCTACCAATAAATTATCCATTTTATAATGCTTGTCGTCGGTACTGTACTCGTACTCGTAATTGAACTCTTTCTCTCCCCTATTCACTTTTTTAAGATCTAAGTAGTACTGTGTGTATCTTATAGGTGAAAATGTCTGAGGTGTATAAGCAGGACCTATAGGAATATCAGCAGGTTTTTTATGAGGTAAGGTCTTATCTTTTTTGAAAGTGAAAAAGTCCAAAACCGAAACTGAATCTTCATCAAAACAGTCCAAGTATTCCATATGTTTTTCAACACCCGAAAAGAAAACATCCCAGTCATCTACGAGAGGTTGTCTGTGCAATTTCTCGTTTAATCCAGTGGTGTTATATTCCCACACTCTCAAACCTGGGTTAAATGTTGGAATAACAGAAGCACTTACGTGAGCAATTGAGTACCGTTCACCGTTTTCTCCACTCTTTCCTACGCGCTTAATGTTACCGTAAAGTTCCTTACGTAATGTGTTTAAATATGCAACCTTATTACGTGGAACTCCACCAGTAATCTTCATGGGAGGTTCCTGAATCAAATCAATACTATCCTCGTCGGTGTCATAACCGAAATCAGACATAGTAAAGTCTTCAAAGTCAAATTCATCGATGTACGAATCATCAAACTCTAATTCCTTTGACCTTGACTTACCTTTTTCTTTCTTCTCCTTTTTACCCTTTTTACCCTTGCCCTTTTTCTTCTTGTGCAGTTTTTTGAGGGACTTATAAGCAGCTTTGGCGTCTAAAGGAATAAAGTGATCCATATTCATGTGACCATACAATCCACCAATAATAACATCTCTGTACTCGTAACTCCATATGATATACTTACGTAAACAGCTGATATCATAATTCTTTTCGTTGGGAGGAACATGACCCGACAACCAAACCTTCATGTTGCGGGATCTCATTTCTTTCAAAACAACCCCTAGCCATTCGAATAACTTGTACCCAGGGTCTTTCCTGTTGTCACAATTATCCACTAATGGGTTCAGTTGGAATAAGTACAATGTGTTGATGGACAATACTGCTAATTGGCCAGGAACAATTTCCTTGAAAAAATAAGCACCACGATTGAAAGTATGTAATTGATTTTGTGGTACAAAATTGGACCAAATCCGAAACATTTCTCTAGTTTGGAGAGTCGGTCCAGGTGAAAACAAGTTGTGAGGGTAAACATCGTTATTACCCAAACTTGGAACGAGATCTACCAACATTTTTCTAGGATCTGAAGTATCAGGATTTTTAAAAATCTGGTATAACGTATCACTTACTTTATTATTCATATCAAAAATATTCATTTCTGTACGAGGGTGTGCTCTATCATTGTCGTGACGCATGTTATCCCCAGTCCAAACGATAAAGTCAATTTTGTCCTTTAAGTTTTTGTCTATCCATTCAAATGTTTTATCCATCAAAACCATGGGGGAGTCACACCCCAAAACGGCATCACCATATTTCCCCGCCGATCCTTTACCACTATGGCACATTTCGTCTATGTCACTTCCTGCTTTATAGAGGTCATCCGGATGTATATCAGTGATGTGTAAAAACCGGCCATGGATGGTTTGTTTATTGGTTTGAATGGGATTTCTGATGGTTAAATTGAGAGCCTCGAGTTGTGAACTCTGGGTGTCGGATAAAGGTACCACATTTGTCTCGATAAATTCTTGGGAATGGTAAGAGCAAAACCATAGGTATAGTGCCGCTATTGTAGCTACTATTAGCTTAAGCATCGCTTTAAAAATTACTTCGCGAACCATCGTTCTAATATGGGGAATTGTAATGTCGGGGAATGTTTATCCGGTCCCTGTAAATATGTGCGACATTTCGTAATGTTTTCTGAGTAGTTTATTAAGAGAATTATTAGAGCTAAATTATAATATTTAATTAAAATGTTTGATCCTGGAACTTGTGCACACGTATTCGATGGAAATCTAAGTTATTGACCAATTAACTATTTACCCAAGTTTCTCAACCAAGGCTCTGATGAATCTCCTTAATGGGATGTTTTTTGCAAGAGACAACTCGAATAAAAAACAAACGACCCCTGGTATAAGCACTCCTATTAAACCCAAAATAGATAATTACAAAACCCGCAAAATATTCGCTACGAGTGAATTCAATTAAGCGCGTCAGTTGTCAAGGACCAATTATTCAATTAGCGCCGAGTTAAAATTATAAAACAATACCTGGTCTCGTTTAGTTAAATGAATTACTCAAAACGGTTAAATACTGAGGACTAACATAACCATATTGAGCGTTGGGTCTTTATATACAGTCCTGGATACACATCTCCTTTGCAAAAAGTAAACAAAACGCGGCGCGCTCTAACTTCAAGTCGAGTAATTTGTTTACTAGTTTGGACATTTTCGTCCTCCCGCTTTGGAATCATCTCTTGATTCACAATACGTTCCTCCATTGTTGAATTGATAGTCTTGACAGTTAGACCTGAAGTCTTTTAACGTTGGACTTTCACAAAGATTCCACATCAATACTTTTCTATATAGATCCTCGTAATCCCGTCTTTTCGTAAACTCAACACCACCACACTCAAATTTAAACGCAGATCATAAATTTCATTACTACCGTTTTCGCAATTTAATCAGTCCCCTAAATTATTTGCAGGGGGTTTTTCTCTCGTGTTTAATAATTTTTCCACTTTAATCGCATCACGATTCCATACAACGTATTTTTTTTTACTTTTTATTTTTTTATTTATTGCTTTATTTTTCCTGTCAAAATCTGAAAGTATATAAACTTGTCCTATTTCGCTTTCAGACAAGCTCACTTTAATCTTATCTTTCGTTCATTATGTCTATTCATGTCCAACAAAAAACTTATAGTAAACCAAGCTTGCCTCCATTGTCTTCCTTGTTGAAAGATCAGTACAAGTTACCTTCTATTGATTTTTCGTCTACTTCATTACCTTTACCTTCCCCAATCGCTACCAATGCTTCCACTCCTTCCATCAATACCACAAACTTGCCAATGTCGTTATCGACACAGTCAAGGATCATATCTCCAGTTTCTCCTAGAGATTCAGGTTCTGCTACCCCACTAGTTTCGTCTGTTGCTCCACAAACTGGCTCCACTGATGCATCAGTTTCAAAGAAAAGAAAGCAAGAGAAATCTTTTGCCTTCATCTCTCACTCAGTAAAGACATTCCCTAGTCAAGAACCTAGTATTGATAATGCCCCTTTGGCTAGAAGAAAAAGAAGGAGAACTTCTCCAAATGAATTAAATATTTTGAACCAAGAATTTTTACTTGGATCCACTCCCAACAAGTTACGTCGGGTTGAAATCGCTAACAAGGTTTCTATGACAGAAAAAGCCGTTCAAATTTGGTTTCAAAATAAGCGTCAAAGCATTCGTAAACAAAGTAGTCAAGATAGAGAGATTACTGAATTGCCTCCTACTCCAGATGTTACTATTAATAGTTCTATGAATAACTCTACGGTCAATTCTGTTAACACTTCGATGGTGTCTGCCAATACTTCTGTTATAAGTTCCACTCCAATTAAGCCACATTTACAAAAATCGCAGTCTTTTGCTAGTCCTGAAACTTTTAAATTCACAGATTCCCCAATAATTACAAGGAGTTCCTCCGTCGCTGGTGTCACTTCTAAACCTATTGTTTCTACTCCAAACTCGTCATTTGTCGGTGAAGAAGAGCTGTCATTCATTCTTCAAGAAACTAAAAAGAAACAACCTTCTTTACTTAACAATTCTAATAGTTCAACCATGACCTTCAAACTTGGTAAGTTCAAAGTTCTTAACGACAAAGAGAATGTATCTACGGGGAAAACCAACAAAATTCAAAGTCTTTTGAATAGTGTTGCTGATGAGAGTGTTTCAACTAGAAAGCCATTGGGAGAGCTCAATTCAAATATCAAACCAATGAGTGCACCTAAACTCAATGAAGGCGTTCAAAGCTTACTATCATTGAAGGGAGGCAACTGGAAGTAGACTGGGGCTTAGATCTACTTGTTGCCTCGTCAACCCCCTTTTGTATATTAGTGTATATATTTATTGCATAAACACCGAGAATAAACATTTTGCATTTAATTCACGATTTATGGTTAATTTCGAGACGCGAATGCAGGAAAAACACGATATTCAATTAATTATCCAAATTAAGTATACATCCCCTCCTGCAGTTGAATAGGCGACGTAATTGTTATATTCAAAAACAATTTCATTCAATACTGGAAATTTATTTTTTAAGGTAAAATGATCTATCATATTCTCCATAATAGGTAGCATTCTTTAATTGGTTGAATTGGTGAGCTACACTATATTTGGAAATAGTTAAGTGGTGGTGTTAAGTGATGTTCAATGGTTACCAGTGCTTTTAGACATTGTCTCTGGTATCTGTCTGTCTCTGAGTTAAATTCTCTTCCAATTCATGCCTATTTCAATTATTGTTTCTTTCATTTTGTTCGTGAAACTGATTAATGTTATTTCTGTCAATATCGCAACTGGCTGCAAATTTTATTATTTGCCTATATTAAAAAACGACAAAAGTTGAATAGTTAGCTATTAAACAATTGTATATATAAGGTATTCGCTTATTAAAAAGAGAGATTTATTTGATACTAAATGAACTGAAAGGCTTGCATAGTAATGTACAAATAGTAAAGGCGCCTTCAAAGATCTTCTAACAAGTCTACCTCACCTGTACGAAAAAAAAGCTAATGTCGTGTCTTAACGAGGAAGAAAAAACAGTTACTGAAGTGAAAAAAATTGAAACTCACTAACGTAAGATAATGTATTAAATTACATGGATAATATATATAATATTATGTGAAAACGTACGCTTTCATACTTAAGCACCACGGGAAGTGGTCTTGGTGTGTTGACCTCTAACCTTCAAACCCCAGAAGTGTCTGATACCTCTGTGGGATCTGATCTTCTTCAATTTTTCTAAGTCATCTCTCAACTTAGATTCCAAGTTGTTGGCTAAAACGTGGTAGTCCTTACCATCGACTTGGTCTTGTTGTCTGTTCAAGAACCAAGCTGGAATCTTATAGTTGGTTGGGGTTTGCATGATGGTGACAATTCTTTCCAATTCTTCTTGGGTTAATTCACCAGCTCTCTTGTTCAAATCGACATCAGCCTTCTTACAGACCAAGTTAGAGTATCTTCTACCGACACCTCTGATCTTGGTCAAGGCGTACATAATCTTGATTCTACCATCAATGTTGGTGTTTAATAAACTAAAAGATGTTAGTAGGAGATTGAAAATTTTTACATGTAGACTGTTTAATTATTGACCGATTAAAACGTTGGAAATATAGGAGTTGAATATTTTAATGCCATAGCCATATTACTATTACTCTTGAGTGGTTCTACTGGATGATTGTGGGAATGTTAAAATTTTTGGAAAAAATGGAAAAGTATAAGGATGGGCTTGATTGCATTTCTCATAGGCATTCAGGGAAATATCTTCGGAACGTGCTGCAAGTGTACATGTATGATTTATATGATTTTAAACATACCGTAAAATGTGTTGGAAGGAACCTTCTTCTTGAACAACTAAGGACATCTTGGTTTATCTCTATAGTATACTTTTACAAGTTTGGATAATTTTTCACAAAGTTTTTCTTTGCGAGGAATTGGGTGCGGGTCGTCCCGTGCTCATGAATTCTCCAGTTACGATAAAACAGTCATGAGAATTAGGGCGCTAACCCTTTCAATTATGCGGTTGATTTGACTGCAGAATGTGTTATATACAGGGCGATCCAATATCTTTTTGTGATAAATCGATAAAACTAGGAGCTTTATTTGCTTTCGTCGAATTCTTAATGATTTCATCCGTGCTATTATCTATTTACATGTATCTACCAATGAACCATTGCAAAGCTGGCAACTCAATGTATACTCTATTAGCCTTTAAAATGTCTCTAACCTCTACAGTTTCTTTTATCAATACATCGGCTTTATCACCAGGTATATCGGTCGCTTGAAGTAAATTATCTCTTTGAGAATCAGTGATGAACAATAAGTTCAACTTTCTTAAATGATGCAGTTCTATGAACTGATGCATAGATTCCGAGTATTTATAATTGAAATCAAGTATGGTCTTTTCTTGTTCATTACCTAATGGAGTGGTTTCGTCACCTCCAATTATATACAAATTCCCCTTCTTGTATTGTTCAGATAAGGCAGTGGCCATGGCCTTGTTATAAATCTTTCTAGGTAATTTAGTTGACCAATCGTGTGGGGCAGTAATGGCGTGTGCTTTAATCAAGTTATCTCTGTGAGGTGAGTTAGCATCACCAACTCTCGCTTTACCGCTACCTTTTTGTGGTCTTAATTTCTTATGAGAGAAGAGTTGGTCACTTTTAACGATGGCGTTACCAGAACCCACTCTAGCTTTATCAGCTTCGTAAACAACAGCACTCCATAAAAAGTCTCTTCTAGGAGGCAAGTTGAGAAAGTTGTTAGGAAGTGGAATAAATTGATGAGGTTCTAATGATGGAAATGAACGTAACGATCCAAGAACATACTTAGGCGGCTCCTGTATTTTAAGACCTTCAGAGACTTGTGAGGCCTTAGTGGCCAACGTCCTTATGGATTGTTTGAACATGGTGATGACGAAAAATTTCTGCGTTAACGCACTTATTATAGTGCGAAACGAAGAGCTTGTATCATAATGTTTATTTGTTCTTAATCATTATTCACCTATATATGGGGTTGTAATCACTCTTTCTTTCACACGACTTGATGAACTCTTTAGTTTTGATTGAAGTTGTTTCCGTAGATCCTGTTAAAAAGGAGGTGACATTTTTGTTATGTCTTTAAATAGCCCTTCCATTTGTACACATGAGATCAGAAGCGTCACTTGTGTTTATGCTTTGGGAACACATGACGAGAGCAAACAGTTACTCCCCTTCGCTTGAGAATGACCTTGGATCTCTATCGAAGCAATATATCAAATGCATAATAAATCATCAAGTAGTTAGTGTTTGTTCTAAACATATGAGAAAGAGATAACGTTAATCAGTTATTCGTATGAATTGATATTCCTATATGCTCGTTAACATATATCCACTTTACGGTCAAGGAGAGCGTTTATCAACTTCATCATCGCTATCAATGATAAATTGATCCACATGACCTTGTTCTAAGTTCTCTCCCAATTCTATTTCTTCCGCATATGCATCTCCCGCAGGAGCATATCCACTCTTATTTGACCAAGGAAGTCTACTCAAAGCTCTACTGAAAAACCCCTTCCTATCCAGACTGCTATCTGCTTCTTCTTCACCAGCAAATTCTCTTAGTTGATCTGCCCATTGAACATTCTTCTTCCTACCTGTTTTTCCACTCTTAATAATAGAAGATGGTCTGGATTTATAAGTGGAATATAATACATATATACCCCATACAATAACTACCAAAACAATAAATTGAATGATTCTGGTAATACGGTTCAGGTTATATTCTTTACTTTCTTTTTCGGGTTCTCCAGATGAAGTAGCATCGGTTGTAACAGTTGATGAGGTGGATGATGCAAACTGAACAAAAGAGCCTATAACGCTTGTGGCTGAAGGTATAGTATTTGGTCTTGTTAATGATGGTCGCTCAGTTTCAATTGGTCTTTCATTGTTATCAGTCTCACCTGAATTACTTCCATCCACTTTTCTCTCTCCAAGAGGATACGTGATCAAAGATTTTTTACCGATGCCATTTTCAGGCTCTTGAATGTCAAAGTTACCCAATAATATATCAATAATACTACGAGAGAGTTCTGGTTTATCAAATGGCACCATATGTGAAGTATCATAAACATTGATATATGTCAAGTTCCTCTCACTCCTTATCAATCCAGAAACATCACCATCATAAATCCAATCATAATTTGTATCTTGGGTGAAGCCTTGTTCACCATTCCATTTCAATTCTTTAATGAAATTCTCAGCACCAATATAATTGCAAATAATATCCCGATTCCCATGGAATAAAACTACTGGAATCTCTGCTAAAATGCCCGGTAATAGCTCGACAGATGGGAGTGACTGCTTTGCAGTGAATTTATTCCCAACCCGACCATTACACTCTTTCCAATCTTTTTTCAAAATCAAATTCAACTTATTTTGTATATCAGGGTTATTCAAGAACGGACCAACATTTTTCAAATCAGGAGGCCAGTTCATTCCACAAGATGGATAAGAATCCTTCAATGTGTGATCATACATATTATAACATTGTTCATCTTTAGGAGCCAATTCATCCATGGTGTTGGCTAAAATACTATTCAAAATTCCGTCACAAATTCTTTCCACTTCTGCATATTCGCTCATACTTTTTCCTTGCATATTATTGACAGCGTTTTGACATTTTTCATGTTGATGGATCACATTACCCCATCCACTATTCTTCTGATCTATCACGCCAGCGGCTAACGCGTAAGGCAAGTATGATAAACTTTGAATACCTGGATCAATCCATCCGTTCCCGATCATTAATCCCTTTAAATTATACAGTTTTTGACCATTCTTCAAATTTCTATTACGTCTCAATACTGCATCAGCAATGTATGGGATATACTGACCTGCATAACTTTCACCAGCAAAGAATATTTCATTATCAGCATCTTCAGGGAAGTATTCAAAAAAAACCTCCATAAACCGCAAAAACTGCCAAGCAACTTGATCTAAGTCATGATCATATTCATTAGAGTAGCTGAATCCCGTTCCAGCAGGTTGATCTACAAACACTATATCTCCAGCCTGATGCCAAGACCCCTTGTTCTTGTAGACTTTTTGGTTCAGGTCAACCCTGATGGGGCCTGCTTCCATTAAGGCCCCATCCATGGAAGAACACCCTGGACCACCGTTAAGCCAAAATATAGTCCTTTTTTTGTATTCCGGTTTGATCTGGGGGTCTGAATACTTCCAAAAAAAGAGGTGGGTGTCATTCTCCTTGTAGAGTTCTAATTGACCTGCGAACATAAGAGGCAAGTTGTCCCCAAAACTTTCCAGAAGACCGGGAAGCTCAGGCACAAGGTACTTGCTTTTGTCAGAGTCCCTTCTGAATAAGATGGCTTGTATTTGGAGCACAAATGTAAGTGCTATGAGAAAATATCTTAAAACCATCTCTGTGTGTGCATGGGTTGGCGTTGTCGCGTAATCTCCGCAAATTGATTTTTGGCTCAAGCTATTAAATTGAGGCTGAGTGGAACAAAGCTAACGAAATTAAATGAAAAATAGGTAATATATAACGATTATATCAATTAGAGGTTGTTAAATGTACTAACATAAGTTTTTTTCCCCCCATAGGTTTCAGTTGATATTACATTGCTACGCTTTCTTCATGTTGCAGCTTTTTTTGCAACCGTAAATAATTAAGAAGGTATCTAAATAAAGAAAGAAGCTTCTAGGGCAAGGAAAAAAAGATAGAGTGGAGCTGGTTACTTTCAGTGTAAATCAATCTAAACAATTACTAACTAATTAGTAGGCTCAACATTCCAGATGTTTTCAGCATATTCATCAATACATCTATCAGAGGAGAAGAACCCCATGTTGGCAACACTTATAACGGACTTCTTAACCCAGTTGTACAAGTGGTCTTTATCTTTAGAATCACCCCCATGGTGACCGTAGACATTTTCTAATTTTTTGTGACAGTCTAAGAACAAATCAAAATCATCACTGATCAAGTAATGATCACCATGATACTTGATACTTTCAACCAATGATTTATACTCACTGTAATTACCGAAAGCACCAGATTCAATAGTTGAAAAAACTTTGGCTAAATCAGGCGAAATATTAACACCGCTGTAGGTATGCTTGTGTCTTAATTCATCAACTGACTCTGCCACGTTACCGAATAAGAAAATGTTCTCCTCCCCAATTTCTCTAGTAATTTCTACATTAGCACCGTCAACTGTACCAATAATCAACCCACCATTCAAAGCGAATTTCATATTTGAAGTACCACTGGCTTCAGTACCAGCAGTCGAAATATGGTTAGATAAGTCAGAACCAGGACAAATAATCTCAGCTTTGGACACATTATAGTCAGGAATGAAAACAACCTTCAATAAGTTTCCTATTTCTGAATCGTTGTTGACTACATTTCCTACAGCATTGATCAAATGAATGATGGTTTTAGCCATGTAATAACCAGGGGCAGCTTTTCCTCCAAAAATAGAACACTTGGAAACATAGTGCTTCAACTTAATTTCTTCAATAGAAACACCCTGTGCCAACAACTCCTTAATTCTAACATAACGATGGATCACAGCGAAAATGTTCAACTGTTGTCTCTTATATTCATGAATTCTCTTGACTTGAACATCAAACAAAACTGAAGGATCAACCTCAACACCAGTGGTTTCCTTAATTAGATCAGCCAATCTTTGTTTATTTTTGAACTTGATTTTGTCCCACTTAACCAAGAATTCATCATCATCAACGAATTTTTCTAAGTTCTTCAAGTCAGTCAAATTGGTCAAGTAGTTGTAGTCAGGGTCATTCAAAGATTCACTAATCAATTGAGCTAGTTCGGGATTAGCTTGTCTCAACCACCTCCTTGGGGTGATACCATTAGTGACATTTGTAAATCTATCACTACCAAATATTTTAACAAAATCTTTGAAAATGGTGGCTTTAATCAACTCAGAATGTAACTCAGCAACACCATTAGTTTTATGAGAACCAATTATCGCTAAGTGTGCCATTCTAACAGATTTTGGATCATTTTCCTCAATGACAGAAACTCTAGATAATAATTCTCTGTCTCCGGGGTATTTCAGTTCAACATACTTCAAGAAGAAGTAATTAATATCGTAGATAATTTCCAAATGACGAGGCAAAAGTCTACTGACAACGTCAACAGGCCATTTTTCTAAAGCTTCGGTCATGACGGTATGATTGGTATAAGCAAAAACTCTGGTGACAATACTCCATGCTTCATCCCACTCAAGGCCTTCTAAATCGACCAAGATTCTTTGTAATTCAACAATTGCCAAAGTTGGGTGGGTGTCGTTCAATTGAATAGCGATCTTATCTGGGAGTTTGGACCAGTCATTTCTGTTAGTTTTTTTGAATCTACGAATGATATCATGTAAAGAAGCAGCAACCCAGAAATACTGTTGTTTCAAACGCAATTCCTTACCCAGTTCAAAGTTGTCGTTAGGATACAAAACAGAAGTAAT
The DNA here is from genome assembly GCA_030582335.1 of Yamadazyma nakazawae. Lineage (NCBI taxonomy): Eukaryota > Fungi > Ascomycota > Pichiomycetes > Serinales > Debaryomycetaceae > Yamadazyma > Yamadazyma nakazawae. The sequence continues at coordinate 143,735 of JAKTWY010000015.1, forward strand.
GGATTCAGCTCTTTGTTGAGCAGCGACGGATTGAGAGTAATCACCAGCATTGAACTTGGTAAAATCGAATTCTTCTGTTGGTTTTGCTGTCCATAAACGCAAGTTATTGGTGTTTTCAGTATTATAACCTGGAATAGGATAATCAACAGCCATAGCCAAAACTCTTTCACCACCATTCCATACCTTCTTAGGCTTTCCAGTGTTGGTATCATAAGTTTCGTATGAATAACCATAAAAGTCAACTGGAATTTGAATTTCGTGACGTGTAACTTCCCATGGGTTGGAGTATTTCAACCAATAGTCAGGAGACTCCACTTGGTAACCATCGACAATCAATTGTTTGAAAATACCATATTGGTAATTCAATCCATAACCCCAACCACTGTAATTCTTTGAACTCAATGAGTCAACAAAACAAGCAGCCAACCTACCTAAACCCCCGTTACCTAAAGCAGCATCTGGCTCTTGTTTCAAGACATCTTCTAAATTAAACCCCAATTCTTTTAAAGATTCGCTAGCATTTTTTCTTGCAGCCAAATTGATTAAGGCGTTATCCATGGCTTTACCCATTAAGAATTCCAATGAAAGGTAATAGACTCTTTTACCGTCGTGTATGGTTTGTTTCTGCTGGGTATTAGCCCAATCTAAAATCAATTCATCTCTAACACTAATAGAACTGGCTTGATAAGCTGCGAGATCATCACAATTGAACATATTTCTGGCTAATGTAGTTTCAACGTGATTGACAAAGGACGACTCAAAAGCTTCTTTGTCATTTTTGTTGGTATTTTTACGTTCTTCATAATGCACATTGCTGTTGAATGGTTTAAGTTTACTATTCTTTGACCAAACAAGTTTAGACCCTTCCGGAATTGAAGCGTCAAGAGCAATGATTTGGTTAGGAGTAAAACCAGTATTAGTTCTCTTAAGTCGAGGCAGTGGTAATTCTGTAGGAGTTGCGTAGTCGGACATTGATTCTAAAAAGAAGGAGCAATTGCAACAGGAAAATTATGGGTTAATATAATTTCGGGATAGGTGGGCAAAAAATTAGGGGTGCAAATTTTGGGAGAATGGATGTTCTGTGTCCTGTATGTAAATAAATTAAAGGGACAAGCCCGTCGAGAATTTACAGCGAATTTGGCGATGGAACTCGTGGAGCATAGTCGCAGATGCGGGGGAATCTCAGCTAACCTCAAGGTGTGGTGGTATGACGGTTGGGTACCTACTGCTAAATAATTTACAATATTTTTGCAAAAGAATTAGCAAAAAAAAAAAATAAAAGTAAAAGTAATTGTAGTATTCTCGTAAAGCAGCTTACATACTACAGGGTACTAAGGTTGTTTATTTTCTTAGTATCAAGTGGGGCATTTATTACGTTACTAGAATAATTAAGGAATTCGAGTGGTTCAGGTACCTTATCACCATTTTTACCTGAATACACTAATTAATTATTTTTGGCTTTTGCGAGGGAACGGTATCTTTTCTTTTTGCAACTAAAGGGGTTTAAAAAGTTATGAAAGCTGAGTATATAAGGTGTATAGATTATTTGATATCTGGGCAGTTTTGTAAAAATTCTAATCACGCAAATAGATAAAAAATTTAATTTTTTTATTCTCCTTCTTTATGGCTCTGTAAGTACGCGTGCTTATCTCTAATGAATCTGGAATACGTAATCTGAAGAACTTACGAAAATACGACCATTTTCTGGAAATAGACAAAACTTCGAAAGTGGTGAAGAAAACAGAATCTTAATACATACTTGATCATTTTCCAATCAAAAGGTCATGTGCTCATGTGCTGTCCATATATCTTCTCACATGCTATTAGACCGGCTTTTATTTGACTGGCTCTTTTCGCAGTCAAGATTAAAAATCGCTTTACTTCAAGATGGATCCAAAGCAGAGAATATCTTCCCACATGAATAACCAGCACCAATTGGCCCTTGTGGACTACTTGGTTGTGTACTGTGATGTTAAATTAGCCGATTTGAAAGAAAGTTCCGTAAAGATTACCGATGTAGATGAAATTTCTATGGAGATTTCATACGACTTGAAATCAGGCACTAGTTCAACCAAGACTCTTAAGTGGAGTGATGTAACCGAAGACGAAAACTTGAGTGTCCAATCTCCAAAGGACATTAAAGGAAAATTGGTTTCTATGGCAAAATATTCTGCTCAAAAGCAAGGATACTCACATATTAAAATCACCGATTACCCCAAGTTATCTGCTAAGACAACTCTCATGCTCGCGTTACTTGCCATCTTTTTAATAGGGGCAATTGATCCTAATCTTTTGAAGAGCTTAGTGGCAAAAGACCCTGTCACTTCCTTTTTATCTAGTTATTTACCAGGCTCTTTCAAGAAGGCTATTCAATTCGCTATTGACAGAAGTAAAATTGTTTTAGCCAGCACTTATTCAATTCATTTAGCTGAAATTGGAATTGTTACCATCCCAAACATTATCAAGTACAGGATTCCATTCCCACAAAGCGTGGCTTGGGTTGTTCTTCATTTTTTTGAGGGATTCTTTCTCATTAACCAATTCAATGATTTGGTCAAGAGACAGCACTAAACGATTTTAAAGTATGTAGAGTATGTAGAGTAATTCAATCGATGAAAATTGGAAACAAGGAATTTCAAGCGACTAATCAGTTCACTTAAGCAATCGAATTTACTAAAGTTAGAACCTTTCTATCGTATTTCCCTATGAGTTGGGACTAGCAACCAATTGTCTCCGCATATTTCCGCCATGTCACGATTTGGTGGTTATCTGAAGCTTGCGGTTGACTCTTTAAAAATAATTTAGACAATGTAGATGTGCCTAAATTTTAGTATTTTGATAACTTCAATGTCAGTACTGCCTTCATTCACCACGATTTTTCCGTAAGCATTAGTAGTTATTCGCTTGCAATGTGAAGAATCCTTGCCGGGAGTTTAATGTAAAATCTACCAGCTATAGATACACGAACCGTTCCACCAAAACATCTGGACAGCATCTTGGAGTTTCCAACCCACTGTCCAGTGAATGAAACCCCAAAAGCAAAGATTTAAAGGGAAATTAACAGTAATCAAACTGGTCATATATCACCTGTACCCTGCATGGAGAATGGCAACTTGTCCGAGTGGTTAAGGAGAAAGATTAGAAATCTTTTGGGCTTTGCCCGCGCAGGTTCGAATCCTGCAGTTGTCGTTATTTTTAATTTTTTGCAAACCATTAAGCCTATTCATTATGGTGTATACTCGTTACCTATCCACAACCCGCTAATACATGCTACAACAAGTTTGTCATCTCTCTGTTACTAATGTACAATTATTATATAACTAACGGTAAAAATCAGGTCTAGAAGTGTTCAAGCCGTATTCTGTCAAAGCACTGCTCAAATCTTCCAGGGTTAACACAACCTTTCCCTGCAGATTTCCAGCAGTACTTGAAGAGGGTTGCTGTGGTCCTTCGCCATCACCAGATCCACCAGGTGCCTGTTGCAGATTGGCATACTGTTGTCCCTGTAATAACTGCTTCGCTCTAGCTTGGGGATTAGCCGAATTGTAAACTGCCGAAGAACTTCTAATTCTGGAATATTCATAAGCGTCCTGTGCTACATCAGATATGAACTTTTGTGTTGCCAAAGCAAGTAGTCTCTTTATTTTCACATCAGACGATTCAAACCCATTTTTGGCCAAGTAGTAATCAACCACTGCATCAGGTATAATAGGAGCATAGTCTCCTTCCATTAGGTCCAACACTTCCTTCAAGGTTTTGTCCTTTCTAGAAAGCTCTGGAAGGTCCGGGAGTCCAAAATTCATATTTGGAGATTCACCATTTTGATGACTAGTACCATTGCCATTTTGTCCTCCATTCTGAAGCTGAGGTTTAACACTGGGATCTACGTCCATCTGGATATTTTCATCAATTTCTTCATCATTGAACTGGTCATCTATTTCTTCGACTTCTCTATCCTTGGATGTCATGATGGATTGTATCTACTAAAAGTGAAGCTGATAAAGAGTTAGATGAAACTGAAAAAGAACCGCGATTCTTAGATTTGATATCTAGAGATCCTAGAAATTGGATTCCATGTACGCAAAGAGTCCGTACGAGTCAACGACGTTCGGTAATCCCCTATCTCTACGAGTAGATGGGGCTGTGGGAGCTATGTCCTTGGCCCCCAATGGTAGAGATGCCGTTTTGGCCGGAAGAAGAGGTCTTTTTATCATAGACTTAGATGAACCTTTTACTACTCCAAGATGGCTCCACCATATAACATCTTGGGAAGTTGCCGATGTCCAATGGTCTCCCCATCACTTTGCAAAACCTTCCTGGTGTATATCTACCAGTAATCAAAAGGCTTTGTTGTGGGACTTATCTCGTCCCTCAGACAGTGCAATCTTGAATGTGCTTCATGAGCATACCAGAGCTATAACAGACATCAATTTCCACCCCTCAGATCCGGAGGTTTTCGCTACATGCTCGATTGATACATTTGTGTTTAGCTGGGATATGAGAACACCTAGGAAAGCCGTTCAACAGTGGGCCGAATGGCGTGCTGGCGCTACCCAGGTTAAATGGAATCATAAGAACCCCCATGAGATAGCGTCAAGTCATGATCATTCTTTTTATATATGGGATACAAGAAAGGGAGCTTTGCCCGTATTAAAGATCGAAGATGCTCACGGTGGGAAGATCAATGGACTTAATTTCACTGATGGGTTATCGAATATAATTACTTGTTCTAATGACCATACAATAAAATTTTGGGATCTTTCAACTCCTCATGCTAAACAAGTGAAGCAAAACCTCAATGTATTTGATGAAAACAAAAGATGGGATAGAATACTGCCGTCGATCATAGTTGAAACTGACTTCCCTGTAGCCCGAGCAAGAACTCTTCCATTTGGAACTGAACAGGCCTGTGGTGTAATGCCATTAAGAGGAGGTGAAGATTCGGTGCATATCATTAACTTTGACTCAGCAATACAGGAATATCTCAATACCGATGAAACTCAAGTAATTCCCTTAGAACCTGTGTACTCGTTTAAAGGTCATGGAGGTCCAGTTAAAGACTTTCTTTGGAGAACCAGACATGAAAATTATGAGGGATTCAGTACCAAAAAACATTCGAAAGATTATCAGTTAGTTACATGGTCTTCTCTGGATTATGACTTGAAGTTATGGTCTCATAGTGATGAGCTTTACAGAAAGGTTAACTACGATCCACTTTATCTGAGGGTATTTGACTCTCTTCCGTTAAAGAGCCCTATGGATTCCCCTGAGCCACATTGTGAGTCTCCCAAAGTGAGCTCTAAGACTCTCTCAAGAGTTGCATCCTCTGCTGCTTTAAGTACGGCTTCCACCCCAGGTGGGTACAGCTATACTTCATATTGTAATGAGCCTCCTATAACTTTGAGTAACATCTTATACAAGAATAGAGGTGATTTACTTTCTTCAATGACAATGCTACAAATAGCTCAAAAGCATAAAAATTTACCTACCCTACCTACCCAGTTGAATAATTTGACATGGATATCAGGTGTCAGAATGGGTAGAACCCATGACCAGTCTGACAAAATCAATAATGACAATAGTACCCCTTCCAATCTCGGAGAAGAGGTTACTATTGTTGCTCATACCTTTCCTAAGGTTAGATTTGAGAAGATATCAGTTTCAACGGGTGAATTGATTTTGAGTATGAGAGGACCTCTTCCTGTGGTAGAAACTCCTGTAGTAGCTGAGGAACCTAAAGAAGAAGAATCAAATACGCAAAACGAAAGCGTAGTCACTGAGGATACTAATAGGGAGAACACGAATACGACCAATTTAATATCAACTAAGAATGAGGTCTCTGAGAACAAGGAACAAAAGGAAGAAGAGCATAAGCCAGAAGAATCCCCACAGGAAGATACAGAACAAAAATTAATATTTATAAGACTTCAAGTTCACTTTCCTAAGTGTTATCCCTACTTAGAGGACATACCTAGCGGCAACGGTGTCAGCAAAAGGTCACTAAAGAATACTTTTATACGTTTCGAGATTGAAGAAACTTATGAATTGTCTCCAGCGGTGAAAGAGGTTATGATGATGAATTTGAGAGAAATATCTCATTTTTTCAGTAACAGGCATAAAAGATTCTGTTTGGAGCCAATATTAAGATATTTAATGGGTGACAAAATTGAATTAGATGATTCTTTAATGATTGAAGCCCCAATCAATGAAGATGGAGATGAAATAATACAGGAAGTTGGAAATGAAGACTGGGCAGATGATCTCGTTAATCAACAACCAAGCTCTGCTCTGTCTGATGATGATGATGTCTTTGATGACGAACTTTCTGACTTTATGCCGGCCCTAAATGAAGAAGAAATGGTAAATAGTACTGGGTCAATAGGTAAAGACGGAGAAGATGATCCCGCTACTTTGGCATTACAATCTGATGTGGCCAAGTCTGGCGATGAATCTGCACCTTTGAACAAGTACTACGATTCTACACCCGTCCCTAAAGGCTGTGGCGCAATTTGGTCTCGAGATGGAAAATTGGTTTGTTTTTTCATCCCTAAACAAGATGAACAGGCTGACACTAAAGCTCTCCAGAAATTCAGTATCTTCAGGTTTACCGATGCGGGTTTTAGTTTGGACGCTCCCAATGAGCAAGGATCTAACGTAGTTGACAAGCACTCTGATTCAGGAGGCGAGTATAGTGAGATAGATGATGATGAATCTTCCTCTTCTTCTTCAAGCGATAGCTTTGATAATGATTGGAATGAAATGGGAGAAGATGATCTAACCTCTCGGTTCAGAGTACCTGGATTATTCAAAACCTCAGTTGGGTTGGGTAATAGATATATGACAGGGACTAATATGAATAGATTCAGCAGTCAAGGCGGTACCGGTTCCAATCACAGGTCTTCCATCCCGGAAGATCTGGAGATTCATTCCTCAAAGAAACGTAAGAATAAGACAAATAAGAAAAATACGAATATTGTTGGAATCTTTGATTTCAGCCATTTGTTACCTGACAAGAAGGAGTTAGCGGCAGAATATAGAGTATTGGGAGATTCACCTGAGAAATTAGCTAACTACAATAGCCAAGTTGCTTTGAAGTATGGCTTGACTGAAATCAGCAACGCATGGAAATTGCTTGAAATGGTCTTGATTAAGGATATAGAGATCAATGGTATCCACCCAATTTATCATTCTGGACTACTACTCAAAGACTCTAACTCTAATATTGCTAAGAACTTTGAAGCATTGACTCACTTCAAGCGAATGAATGAAGCATCAAGGAAATTTTTTGGAAGTAATATGTACAGGTTCTATTGGGGAAGTCATCCATACGGTTGCTCTTGGCTTATCAAGGAAATGATGCAATATTTCGAACAAAAGGGTAACCTTCAAATGCTTGTAATGATTTCTTGTATATTATTCGAGAACTCAAAGAATGTTAAATCTGGCATTTGCAATAACATCAACGTACCTATTCATACTCCCTACGAAGCCAGACCACAACTTCCATCGCCAGCTCAAATGAAACCTCTCCATGATATAAATCATGGAGAAATAGAAAGAACATATTCTTTTCATGAACCTTTCAGCACTGAAATGAATGAAAGGAGTGAGAGTTTCTATGAACAATCTAGGCATAGAAACTCATCTCTACTGATATTCAAAAAGGAACCTCTGAGCAATGCTGCCAGATCCTTTAATTCAGATGACTTCTTGAAGGACGAAGTTTCAGACCGTAGAAGCATGAGTCATTTCGGACCTAATTCGATCGGATCTATGTCTAATCAGAGCCATAATCTTGGTCTCGAGAACTCTTCTTTGAGTCATAGTTTAAGAAGGAATATTCCCATGAGCCCGTCGACAGAATTTGACTCAAAAATGAAGAGGCAAGCGGAATATAGGAATAAAAGAGGTGTTCCCAACAACTCAAAGAAGCAACAAAATAAAAAAAGTGGTGTTCGTCCCCCACCTTGTGTTCTGATCAAATTCGAAAACATAGAATCGTTAGACTTGTTTGATGACGTTTATACCAAACCTTTATTAAGTTCTCAGGAAGAGTCCAAAATCAAATTGTACAGAGAACAATATGCAGATATGCTTTTTGCATGGGGTTTGCCTGCGAATCGAATCAAGATCTTGAAGTTCAATTATCCTAACTATGATTCCAGGGTGAACAGCTCAATGTTTGAGGAACATGGATGTAGTTTTGGGTTCAGGCAACAAACTAAATCTATCAAAGGTGTCGCTTACATTCAGGAAGACTCTACCATTGAAACTGCTAACAATAGTCCTTGGAATACGAAAGACTCTAACATGAAGTACTGTAATTTATGTAATCTTTTGGTTAGTAAAAGACTTGTGGTGTGTACAAACTGTGAACATGTTTTACACTCCCATTGCGCTGTCGAGTGGTGGTCGGATAATGAGGAGGAGGAATGTCCAAGTGGCTGTGGATGTGAATGTTTGAACTACAGATTATAGACTAATGCACATAATGACTAGACATAAGTATATGTATTTAAGGTAATCTCGTGTTTACAATTTGTTCCTTGAAGTTTTCATCCCATTCCTTGCAGAACTTTTCAAGGTATGCCACAACATCTTCAGCACCAGTAGCTTCTATTTCACTGTAATCAATGTACTCTTGACCTTTCACGGTTGTAGAAGAAATTACCTTCATATCTTGCCTCTCGTCTTGCTTTAATGCACAACTGGCTAAAGAATTTGCAGAGGTGTACCCAGAAATGTTATGGATAGTGGATCCCAATAACCTAGCCACATAAAATAATGCAAGCATACTGTAGAAGGTGAAAAAATTCAAGTACTCGTAAAATACAAAACTGGTGAAGATTCCAGGATTTACGACATATTGTAGGATTCCTTCTCTGCTTAAACTCTTATATGTTCCCATATGCATTAAATCGATAAGTCTTTTAGACCCTTCGTAAGGGTAAGGGTTTTGGAATAGTTGCATATCATTAAATGACAAGTGCTTGGGTTCAGCAATCACTGAGCTTACCCATATAACTTTTCCTCCTCTAAGGAGATGTTTAATTTTATGAACTAAGTAGTAAGGACCAAATACATTACCTTGGAATAACAACCCCATACCATCGGCAGACTTCAATCCCGTTTTTTGCATTTTCATATTGGCTTCCGTCACCGCATTCACAGGACTGGTTAGCACGTCTTTTACGGCCGTAACCCAATTAACACCGCTATAACATGTTTGGACAGAGTTCATAAATGCGTAGTCAATCTTAGGGTACTTCTTATTCAAGTCATAGTAAGCAGAAAGAACGGAAACCATGTTACAGAAATCGACTAAAATATAATCAAATTCTGCCCTTCCATTGACCTTCTTTTCTTTGGCGTACGTATTGATCTGCTCAATAGTATCGATAGCTTTAGGTAAAGTACGAGATGTGACGATTATTGTTAATTTCTCGTCCTCAGGTAAATTATCCAAAAGTCTTTTGGCAAGAGAGATTCCAAGGTTTGAAGAACCTCCTGTGATCAAGGCTACTTTATTTTGGAGTTTAATTGACATTGGTATTCCTGTTTAAAAAAATATAGTAGCTGAGCGCTCGTATAAATCTAGTGCGATAATACTGAAGAATGTCAAATAACAAAAAAAAAATATGACGACAACTGCAGGATTCGAACCTGCGCGGGCAAAGCCCAAAAGATTTCTAATCTTTCTCCTTAACCACTCGGACAAGTTGCCGTTATATTTTTTCTGAAGAGTACCATTCGATAAGAGATCCAAATTTCCTTATCGTATCAAAATTCTTAACTATAATCTTCTTTTCAGTTGTATTTTAGCCGATGACTACCTCCCCAAAGTTACCTTTCGCGATGGGTTTCAATACTTCGCTACTTTGGTAGTTGATACTCTATGTGTTAATAAGTTTTGATCCGCTCCTACTCTTCTAAAAGATTTTTCCCCGTATGATAATTGGTTGGAAGCTTGCAACCAAAAATTTAAAGTTTATCACTTTCAGTAAACACTTTTCTTCATCCAGAATAACCCGTTTCTTCAAATCGCACATGTCAAGTCCTCTTTGCTAATCCACAGTTGTCTTGGCCCTTGCATAATTCCGCGTTTCAAGCTGAACCTCACAGAATATCTTCACATCCATGTCTGATGACTCAGCTGTCATTGACGCTCCTCCGGAGAAACCGACAGATAAGACCATTCTGAGTGGTGGGACTCTCAATAATGCAACCCCTGGTAGCGAAAAATCTCATGAGGAAAATGATAGGGAAGAGAACCATCAACCCACTCGTGTGAGCCTTTCATCACTTGAGTCAATAAACTCTGACCTCAGCTCCCGTTCTGTTGACCAAAGAATTGAAAATTTTACCAGAAATCAGAGTCCAGGAATTGCTCTACCTGGAGGAGAAACTGTGAGTTCTAACCAAACTCCTTCTGAGAATGAACTAAAAAGTTCTAAATCCAATAGCTCATCTACCAGTCGAGTGCCTCTTTCTAAAAGAAGAGGCTTGTTGGCTCATATTGCATTACTACCCGAGTACAAGGATGCTAGGGATTACCCTCCAAAATATAAAACTTTGATTGTATTTATTGTAGCATTTGCAGCCATTTGTGGTCCAATGGGGACTTCTATTATGTTACCTGCTATTGAAGACATTGTCAAAGACTTGGATACGAATGTAACTATTGTCAATATTTCTGTTGGTATATATTTACTATCACTTGGCATTTTCCCTCTTTGGTGGTCTGCATTCAGTGAAAAACACGGGAGAAGAAGCGTATATATAATATCATTTTCCATGTTCTTAGGGTTTAGCGTGGGGTGTGCTTTAGCTCCCAGTATTGGTGCTTTAATTATATTCAGGGTACTCACTGGTGGCTGCTCAGCATCGGTCCAAGCGGTGGGTGCTGGAACTATTGGGGATTTATATGTACAACGTGAAAGAGGATCAGCTATGGGTTGGTACTATTTAGGTCCTTTAATGGGTCCATTTCTCGCTCCTATTTTAGGAGGTGTAGTGGCCCAAGCTTGGGGATGGAGAGCTACACAGTGGGTTTTGGTCATTGCTTCTGGAGCAGCTCTTACCATGCTTGTATTTTTTTTACCTGAAACTTTGAGACTTCAAGATGATTTATCTAATATCAGAAAGCTTTTGGCTGCTGCTGTAGACAATCAACTGTTGAACGAACAAGAGAATGAAAAAGATGAATCAAGCCTGCGAGCTCCCTCTTTGGATTTGATAAGAACTGTCATGAGTCAAACTTCTAGAACATCTCCCGGTAATAGAAATGATCCAGAAAATGTATATGTTGAGGCAGTTGGTGACTCTATCATGCCATCACTTTCACGGCTCACTACCAATCAGTCTGCGTACTCCAAACGTATTGCTTTAGAGTCTATTCAACATGAACTTAGTAAGTCCATGTCTCAACAATCTAACACAGAGCTTAAAGGAATGGAAAAAATTAAACGTGAAGCATACGAATACACTATTAGGCCATTGCACTCTCTTGTGTTATTAGGATATCCACCGGTCATTTTGGTAATCTCTTATTCTGCGATCAGTTTTGCCTTGGTGTATTTCTTCAATTTTTCTATTTCCTATGAGTATTCCAGACCTCCATACGAATTTTCATCAATTATTTCAGGTTTGCTATACATTCCTAACTCAGTGACTTATGTTATAGCCTCTATTCTTGGTGGTAGATGGAATGACTATTTACTAAAGAGATACGCTGAAAAACATAATGGAGAGTTGAGACCAGAAGCAAGAATTTCATGGAACATTACTTTAGCAGTTATACTTTTCCCAGCTGCATGCCTTATTTTTGGCTGGACTATAGACAAGGGCCTTCACTGGGTCATCCCATTAATCGGCACAGCCATTTTTGGATTTGCATGTATGTTAGTTATAGGAGCAACTGTAACCTATTTGGTCGATACGTTGCCAGGTAAAGGTGCCACTGGTGTTGCACTCAATAACCTTATTCGTCAAATTTTGGCGGCAATCGGAACATTTGTGGTTGAGCCGTTAATCAAAGCTCTAGGTATCGGAGTACTTTATTCAATCCTTACGGGGATTATTATTGTATCCTCATTGGTTTTACTATATTTAAAGAGAAATGGGGATCGTCTTAGGGCAAAATACGATTTAAGTGAATTTTATGAAAGGCTCTAAGCACTTTATGTAACAAGGAGAAACCAAAATTTGTATCAGAATTTTTCCATTTGAAGTTTTTTTTGATTATTTATTGACTAGATATGTGATGATTCTGTATCTAGCAAAACTGGTGCGTGTTTCAAGTTTTTCCAGTGTTTCAAGTTGTGGGGGGAAATCACCTGTCTTAACCAGAAACTTATTTGCAGCATATGTGTACCAACCGGATGTGGTAATTTTTAAACCCTGATAAAAACCCTGATTGGAGTCCAAAAGTAATCGGTTTTTAACTCTCTTCAAATGACCACCCATCATAAATCTTATGGAAAACCAGTTGTGTATAATATTAGTAATGAATATCGTTTAACTCGGTACTTGGGGAAAGGAGCATATGGTGTAGTTAGTGAGGCGTACCATAGAGCTACTGGTAAGAAAGTGGCTATTAAAAAGATAGAGGCTTTTAGTAACCGATTAGTCTGCTTGAGGACATTGAGAGAACTTGTTTTGCTTAAGAAATTTAGTGGACATCCTAATATTATTGGTCTCTGGGATATTTACCTTCCAGATTGTTACGACCATTTTAATGAGGTGTATTTGATTCAAGAATTTATGCCTATGGATTTAGATACCGTCATTAAGCAACAATTACTTAGTGATGATCATCTCCAGTATTTTATGGTTCAAATCTTTAGGGGATTGAAGTCCATCCATATGGCTAATGTAATCCACAGAGATTTGAAACCTTCAAATATTTTGGTTAATGCCAATTGCGATTTGAAAATATGTGATTTGGGGTTGAGCAGGTTTGATAATGATTCAAAAGAAGAAGGAATTTCTAGTATGACAGAGTATGTGGCAACAAGATGGTATAGGGCTCCCGAAATAATGGTGACGTATTCTAGTTATTCTAAAGCAGTAGATATGTGGGCTGCTGGATGTATTTTAGGTGAAATGATCACCGGATGGCCCTTGTTCCCAGGTAAAGATTATAAGCATCAATTGACATTGATCATAATGATGTTAGGTAACCCAATGTTATACACTGATTCCTGGCCATTAATCAAAACCCCCAGAGCTCATAAATATCTTTCATCGCTTCCTGCATATCAAAGACAGGATTTCTACCATTACTTGTATTGTAATACTCATAGGGTCAATAAGTATCGGGATACACCAATAAATCCAGTTGCTATTGACCTCCTAGAACATCTTTTGGTCTTCGACCATGAGGCTAGATTGAGCGCTAAGGAGGCATTATATCATCCGTATGTTGAATATTATTATGAAGAAGACCAACAAGAAAACTTTTCGGCATCCGAAGAGGAATTCTCATATGATAAAAGGAAAAACGATATAAATTTAGAGGAATTGAAGTTGGCCATATATCAAATAATCAATGATTTCCATCACGGATATTAGGACTAAAGTTTATAGATAGCTTAGAAACCATTAATTGTTATTTACAGTGAATTAATTTTATCATTCATAATAAATTATCGTAACTAAAATAAGAATCTAAACTCTGGAGAGATTTGAGAACCATCATTACCTCTTCCTAATTCTTTTTCCCATTTCATGGTGCCATTTTCAATTCTCTTATTCAATTGAACCAATCTGAATCTGGCCAAAATTGCACATACAATGGCTAGTAATATGAATACACAATTGCATATGAATGCAACCAAGTACCTTGGAGCATCTCCTTCAGGATATAAGTATGCATTCCAGATGGAGGTGGAGTTAGAAAGACAATTCATAATAGCAATACCAATGGCTCTCTTGATAGGCGGTCTAGGTAAGGAATTTGACATCCAGGTCAAGATAATTGTGAAAGAACAGTACAATGAAGGAATCATGATACACATGGCAAAGTATCTGGCCCCCGTGTTTAGCGTAGATGCAGAAATGATGAAGGATACTAATGAGATAAATAATGGCGAAATAACATGATAGAATCTTTCACCAGTTTTATCAGCATGTCTAGCCCAAAGGAAAGTGGATACAACTGCAAGAAGGTATGGTGGGGCAGTAAGAACCAAAGAAATAATTCTATTAAAACCCAAAGTACTTACAACAGATGGGAAAAAGTTTGTAACACCACAGGCAGCCACTAAGAAGGATAAAGTACCAGTTATGTACCACATCTTTAAATCCTTAACCGTCAAAATAAAAATTTCCATATAATTACTTTCGGTGGTAGCTTTATCTAAATCATCTTGGCCTACTTCTCTTCTCATTTTCCACATGATCACGTCTCTTTCTTCTTGGGTTAACCATTTAGTATTGTGAGGCATGTCTGGTAAAATAAAGTATGCCATAGGAACAAGGGCAACGGTAATTGAACCTTCAATAATGAAAAGCCATCTCCAAGACAATAAACCACCTTTGCCGTCCATGTTATCGATGATACCAGCAGCGATTAAACCAGAGAAAGCACCGGACAACAAAGAACCAGAGTACAACATGGTAGTTCTCAAGGACAATTCTTTGGCACTGTACCATTTGGATAAGAAGAACAAAGCACAAGGGAAGAAACCTGACTCAATGACACCAATCAAGATTCTAATCACCAATAATCCAGCAAACCCATGTTCAGACTTAATAGCACCAGTGCAAGCAGAAATGGCACCCCAAATAGTCATTACAGTAGCCATGAATAAAGAAGGTCTTGCCATTTTGTTAAAAAACATATTGGCAGGAACTTGCATCAAAATGTAACCTACAAATAAAATGGAAATACAGGTTTGATATTGGGCACCTTTTAAACCAAGATCTTCTTCTAATCCGCCCAATCTGGCACTTGCGATATTGTTTCTATCCAAGTAATTCAAAATATATATCAAAACCAACATTGGAATAATTCTGTAATCGACTTTTCTGGTGGTCTTCTCCATGAAAGCTTCTATTTCCTCATTACTCATATGTCTCAAAGAATCTGGCAAAGAGTCTCTGGCACCGTATGAGTCAGATGGCGAAACTACGCTTTTCCCTAAATCATCTTCGAGACATTGTTCTTCATCGTGAATTACTGTAGGTTTTTTATCCATTTCTTGAGACATTAGAGAGAAAGATTCCAATCGGTAGCTTTTCCAAAATTATGGTATCCCAGTATGCGTCCGAAGAAGCGGCTTTTATACCTAGAAAGATTTTTATCCCCACAAAATAGCCGTGAATATAACTGGAGAAATTCTCTATTGTTCGCAGCAAACTCGAGGTTCCTCTCTTCACCCCACTCCAATTCCTGTATATAATATTATTTTTTGGTTGTGTTCGGAGAAATATCTGGGGGTTAACCACTAACGGTAAAATAAGGTTCCTTGGCTTCTGCTTTGGGACTCCAATGTGGGGGAGGGGGGTTCTGTCAAATGTATTGTATGATAGTCCGACTCCAATTGTTGAATTTGCAGACGGGAATTGTAAATTGCAGTGAAGATTTTCCCTTGATTCAATCATCGGATTAACTGAGATGCTTAGTTGCCTAGCGCGGGGCCGAGGTGTGGATAAATGTGGGGGCGCCATCCTACCTCCAATCTTCTACTCCAAATATGATTTTTAAGAGGAAACGGTTAAATTAATTAAGATCTTTATAACTATCCAGTATCTTACTTTAGACACCTAACTGGAGCAATGTGCATGACTGCAAAGTACGAGATTGGATTCTGGTACGTGGGGTCGTTCGTCCGCGAATAGTGGGGGATTCTTTTGGAGCGGGTAATACATTAAATTTCTCATAACCCGAAATTGGGGGGCAAGTATGGGGGATTGTGTTAAGTTCGACCCAACAAAGGGTGTACTTCCGTGTTGCTCATATAATTTTTTTTTTTTTTTATTAAGCTGATGGAGTTCGTCCCCCATCTTATTCCCCCATATTCTCCTGCGGCGACTCTTCTTCCATTTTTGTTCCTTGTTTCAAGCTTGACATGGGATTCACATCTTTGGTACCCAGATCGGAATTCCCCCACGTACCCCGGAAAATAAGCAAATGACGGAACTATTTTTTCGCTACAACCTCAAGTATCCATTGTATATTTGTAGCTGTACTGACTTGAAACTATGGCTTTTATGAAATCATTCAAGGATTCCACTAAGATAAAGTCTGCACAATCCTTCATCTCTTTTCAGGGCTACTAGTTCATTACCGCTAGTGGCAAACAACTAGAAATCAAACCCAATCAAACCCAATCAATCTATTTCCATTTGCTAATGTGATTATATCTCGTAAAAGTCATTCCTTTTCCAGCGATGGATCCTATCTTCACTCACGCCACTATATCCAATATTCTTCACCCCCCCGAGTCAAAAACTTGTGCAGATTATTTTGTCCCGTGTTGTACTACTCCCTTCTAAATCTGTCCTAATTTGGCCTTCCATCTAGCGTTGCTCGGGCTGCTTCTAGTTTTTTTTTTGCACCCAATACAGTATGTGCTTTACACTTCTATCCAACATATATTCTTAGTTAGAATCACCGTATCCGGTACACAACCACGCAAGTCTTCATTGAACCATATCTTCATTATATCGTTCTTGGCAAAAGACTCTTTCCAAAATCCACCCGGCGGCGTGTACTCTTTTGCTTCGATTCAGATTCTCACTCTCCCGCATTACCGCATTATCGCGATGGAGTGGCAAGACCATTGCATATCTCTACTTCAACTAATAATTTCTTGAACGCCACGATACACTCCAAACCCTTATTCACCCCGGCTACACATACTACAAATACGTATTTATAAAATTCCCCCCTCACAACATCATACCAATAATCGCGTGATGCCGTCCCCCTCCAAAGTCCCATCTGAAGATTCAGATATGCCAGATGTCGATAACGAAGCGTTTTATGAAGATGAATCACTTATGCGGCTTTCAGAGTTAGCACGATCCCGCCGCCAGTTTGACCGTGAGGAACTCATGGATAGAGACAGCGAGATCAATGACCAGGACGACGATGACTATGCAGATCACCATAATTCTCATGACTCCCATGGTTCCCATGGTTCCGATCATCCCCAGACTTCAAATCACGACGACTCCGATTCCCATTCCGATTCCAGTAATTTTGACTTTGACAGCGGTCCCATTAACCCTACCACTTTTTTAAATCATTTGGTCCAGGCAGACCAAAGAAGACAAGATCGAAATCAGGACGAAGATGACCAGAGCCAAGACGAAGAAAGTGAGGAAGATGAAAACTCTACAACAGAATTTTTAAGAGCTATAGGTGCTATGAATCGCCAAAATGGTCGGGAAACTTTTACGGATATAATTCAGCGGCTAGTAAATAGTGGTGCGCCAAACTTCCACAGACAGCATAATGAATTTACCTCATTAATGGACAAGTTGCAAAACAGTGACGATCCATACATTTTGTTTCACACATGTAATCTGTTAGGTGAGCAGTTGTTGATGATGGATGCTATACATGCCGAGCACGCCATAAGTGGCTCTCAATTGTCTAAATCCTTGGTCGATATAATGAATAATCCAGCTTATGCTGATCAACTCGAATTGCAACTCCTGGCCTGTAGGTGCTTGTATAATCTTTTGGAAGTAAATCCAGATTATGTTCATGAAGAGATTAGGAGTGGTGCTGTAGAAGCGGTGTGCAAGAAATTGAATGAGATCATGTTCATTGATTTAACTGAACAAGCATTACAAACCCTTGAAATGATTTCAAGAGAAGCCATTTCCCATGATAGTATCGTCTCCAACAACGGATTGAAATCATGCTTACAATACCTTGATTTCTTGACCATTCATTCTCAAAGAAAATGCCTCTCCATTGTTGCAAATTCGTGCACAAACGTTAAAGTTAAGAATTTCGATAAAATTAATGAAGTTTTCGATGGTATTACCAGCATAGTGAAGACTCATAGCGATCAAATTGTTATGGAGCATGCTTGGCTGGCTATATATAGAATCACTGAAAGTCTTAAATCGGAACCAAGTTATTTAGAGACTCTCTTTACCCCTAGAGTTGACTTACTTAAAGAATTTGCCAACACCATTGTTATAAGCTGCAATAAACTGAACGAACAACATAAGGTACCTGTGAACTTCAGCACATGTGTCAATTTGATCAAGTCGTTGATAATATTGGCCAGCACAAGCGTCAAGATTAGTGCTATTTTGATAACCGATATCTCCATCGGAAACAGCATCATAAACGCCATCAACAAGTACTCGAAGAATAGAAATAGTACTGTGGGGCAAGAGTTTCAAGTGATTAACTCTAAATCTTCCAGCGAGAATGTATCTATCGAAGCAGTGATGGCTGCTCCTAATGAATTACTTTCCCAATTTCTCACTCTTATTGGATACTTATTGCCTATTAATTATGGACCACAGGAAACTCCATTCTTGAAGAATAATCACGAAGACTTCCAAGAAAAAACTAAAATAAATGCAGAAAGAGTAGAATTATATAAATCAGAATTGCTGAATGAATTCTGGAGGTTTGTTAATGATATCTGGTTTTTTTTGATAAATAGTTTCCAAGCTTTGATGGATTTTGAAGTGAGAAGGAAAATTCTTATTAGTTTGTTTAGGATAGTGAGGTTTATTGATGAGGATGATTACAAAAAGATCGATGGTATGGACATTGTTTCTGGTTTATTGGCCTCTATTGTCAATCAGAATAAAGCTGAGCTCATAAAAGATCTTGGCCTCCCTTCTACTCAACAAGATTCTGAGATGAAGACCAGTGATGACGAAAGTGACGGTGATAACAGTGATGATGAGAGTGAGACTTCAAATACATCTTTAAAAAAATCTGAGGAGAGTACTACTAAGCTCAATTCTAATGTGTTACTTTTGATCTCGAGTTTGATAGTACTTAATCTTGTTAAAATAGACCCTATCTTCATAAACATCTTTGAAAAGGATGGATTAATCAAGGACATTTTCAATGCTTATGATTTCTTAACAACTGCTGGAATGTTGGATATTCAAGACCAGGAGTATGAGAACGCTAGACCATTTGTCTCAAGATACAGTAACAAATACGCTGATGTTGAGTTCACAAAAGACTTCGAGTATAAATTGACGAGTTCAAAGGTCTATAACAAGTTATTTCACATAATTCATGCCATCAAAGAAGTGTATACTGCAAACGCTGGTTCTGTTTCAAAAGTTATCGATGGAGGACTTGAAAAATTACATGCTCTATTGCTGAAGGATTTATCTCTGCTAAGTTTTGGTGAATGGCAAGATATTTGGCAAGATATGGGACATGTATTGGAAGATGGGATATCAAGTTTTGAACTCATTTCTTCTGGAATGATTGAAATGTTGGTAGATGTATTCAACAATGGTGATAGTCTCTGTAATAATTCTTTCATTTCAGTATTCTACAATAACCGAAAACTTATCGATACATTCATCAATAAGTTACAAGATGCATTGAATAGGGCGGAGTCCTTCGAGATTGTTTCCGCCGGTACAAGTAGCTCACCTGGAAATCTAAGATTTTCAAGTGTTTTATATGACACATCTGAAACTGCCGGAATGGCTAAACAGATCAAACTCAAGTTATCAGTTGACAGCTCTGATACAGCTACTGCTGCAAAACTTCCTAGTTCATCTAGTAATATGGTCCTTTCTGTACATGCTATTGCGACATTAACATCAGTTGATGTTTTCTTGAAACAACGTTTTGATTTTATTGATTCTTTATTGGGTGCCGGTCGTTTTGAAAGAAGGGAACTGGAGACTGCAGACGTTAATGCAGAAGATCTGGACGTACTTGAGGAACCAAAACAGCCAGAGACCCATGTAGAATTTCTCATTAATGGTGAAGTTATACCTAATGAGACCACCATTTATGGAGCTATATACAGATCCCTACAATCAAATGCTGATGAAATTGTGGAACCAACAAAAATTTGGAATAATATCCATCTGGTCTCTTTCAGAGTTGTTAATTCTCCATCTGCATCTCCTGAAAGACCAGCGAATATGCTCTTGTACGATTCAGACACTGAATTCGACGAGTTGAACTCGTGTAATAAGACAACCGTTGATATATTGAACTTGCTCAAGATTTTGTTTGATTTGAATCTATATGCTCAATCTTTGGCATATGAACCGATTCATAAAGACAAATTCAAGAGTTGGAAGCTTTCAGTCAAATTGAATCGTCAGCTCGAAGAACCTTTAGTCGTCGCCAGTGGAACTTTACCTGGATGGGCTATCTTTGTTACAAGAAGATTCCCATTTATATTTCCCTTGGAATCTAGGATTTTCTTTTTAAGATCCACTTCTTTTGGATATTCAAGGTTGATCCACCAGTGGCAGACAAGGACTAATCAAGAATCTGATGGTAGTGGAAGTAGGAATCTGTCGCAAAAGATACAATTGGGAAGACCGTTAAGACATAAGGTTAGAATTTCAAGAAAGTTGATGCTACAAAGTGCCCTCAAAACTATGAATCTTTATGGATCAAGTCCGGGGGTTTTAGAAATTGAATACTACGATGAGGTTGGTTCTGGTTTAGGTCCGACGTTAGAATTCTACTCCACAGTTTCTAAAGAATTTTCCAGACGTAAATTGAGATTATGGAGAGACGACAGCATACATGCTCCAGAGGAGGGTTTAGTGAATAATACAACTGGTCTTTTCCCTGCACCTATGTCCAAGGATCAGATTGCTTCTGAAAATGGTACAAAGGTATTGTATCTTTTTTCCATGTTGGGTAAGTTTATTGCTAGGGCTTTACTTGATTCTCGAATCATTGATTTCAGGTTCAATTCTTTATTTCTCAAACTTGTACAGATCTTTAATGAGCATTCTCTTAGCAAAGCTGGACACAAGGACTTGAAGAGGATCGCCAATTTGAATAGTCTTAGACTCGTTGATCCTGGCCTCGCAGACTCCCTTGGCTATTTAATGAAGTTTGTAGAAGCTTTTCATGGTGTTAGTGACGATGAAAAGCCATATGTGGAAGTCGATAATGCAACAATTGCCGATTTGGAGTTGACCTTCACCCTTCCTGGGTACCCCAAATATGAACTCATACCAAATGGAAGCGAGGTACCCATCTCCCCTGGTAATTTAGTGTCTTACATCAGTAAAGTGATTGAAGTATCATTATATAGTGGTATCGTTCCTCAAACTAAAGCTTTTATGGACGGATTTTCTAAGGTATTTCCTGTCTCAGCTTTGACGGTGTTTTCAGCGGAAGAATTGTCAGACCTTTTGGGTAATGCTGAAGAGGATTGGAGCTATGAGACTCTTGATTCTGCTCTTCATGCCAATCATGGATTCACTCAGGACTCTGATGCACTCAAATCGTTGATCTTGATTTTGTCTGGTTTCGAAATTCAAGAAAGACGTCAATTTCTTCAGTTTTTAACAGGTGCCCCAAAACTACCAGTTGGTGGGTTTAAAGCTTTAAATCCCGATTTCACGGTGGTAAGAAAGTATCCTGAAGGTGGGCTCAGAGATGACGACTATTTGCCAAGTGTTATGACCTGTGCCAACTACTTGAAATTACCTAACTATTCTACAGCAGAAGTGATGAGGGAGAAGTTGTTGCAAGCCATGAGTGAAGGTGCTGATGCATTCTTGTTGTCGTGAAATCTTTCTAGGCCTCTAGGTATTAATGTATAATTATATATGATAGTTAATATAAGGTACACATTTTTGTATCTAGTCGTGCTCAAACAATTATCACCATTCCAAATCTTACTCTCAATCTCAATTCCTCAGTGATTTCCTAAACTCCCTCAATCAATTCCTTCCTCCCCTTCAGTTAATTATGTCTGTGAAACTAGACGACCTCGTGTCTTCCCTTGTCAAGTCAGCTCCTCCTGGAGAGCTCAAAGGCATCAAGGATGATCTCTCCACCATTGTCTCCAACGACAGAATCATCAACGATTCGATCGAGCAATACATTGCCAATAATAGCATCGTCGTTTCTTCTGCCTACGTGGCCTCTAAGTTTAACAAACAAGAAGGCTCAACTAAATATATTGACTATGTTGGAAGGCAGTTGTTCAATGTGGAAGTCGATACCCAAAAGGCCATTGATCTTGAAGACTATGAACCTTCAGGCGAATATCCAGCCTACTTTGATGATTTGGTAGAACAATTGGAACAGTATGGTGAAGATCACTATCCATTCACTTATGCGTACACAATTGTGCCAAAGGATGATGTAGTATATATAATAATCATTGGCCAGAGACTAAATAATGAGAACTATTACACCGGACAATGGAATTCCACATATGCTGTGAAGAACGGTTTAATTACTGGTGACATCAAAGTTGACATCCATTATTATGAAGATGGAAATGTGAGACTTAATTTCGATGAAAATGTTAAGGAAAGTATCACTCCTTCTGCAAAAAGCATCATCAATTTCATCAATACTGCAGAAAATAAGACTACATTGAAAATCGTAGACAACTTCAATGAATTGAATCAGAAATACTTCAAAAACTTGAGAAGACTTTTACCTGTAACTCGTAGTAAGATCCACTGGGGTAATGCAATTGGAAATTATAGATTAGGTCTGGATGTTGTCAATAAGCAGTAGTGGGTCTTTATGTATGTTCTTGCGTTTATTATAGTATTTAGAATAATACGAAAGTTGTGTTATGATCGTTGACGGTTAATCATTGAACTTTGTATATCTCGTCTCTCTGTCTCTCTTCCCTTTACCTTAACTTGTATAACATCCAAATTACGAAAAATGCTAATAAAATGATCCCCACCATCCTGGTCAAACTAGCATTTCTGTTCATTACAGTCCGCAACTCTCCACTAGTTCTCTTTACCTTAAACATCAACTCTCCAAAATTATCATTCAACAGATCAAGGATCAGACTCTCTTGGTTGACGTTACTGTGTATATCATCTACAGTTGTTCTGAACTGACGTAAAGTCAGAGCAAGCTCGTCGAACCGCTCGTTATTCTGGTTTTCTCTCTGGGAGTATAAATCAGACATAGGTGGAAGAAAACAAATTGAGACTGAGAATTTGCAGCAATGGATGCGAGTTGATCTTAGAGTCTACCCTGGTACAGGAGGATAACGAGGAGCATTTTTGGATAAGTGTATCATGAGTGTATAGTAGAAATGTATGGCTTTTTTTTATTTTTTTTTCGTTTGTCATTTTTGAGTTTATTCTGATAAATCAATTTGTTATTTTTATCTACTTTGCATAAGTGAATATCACACATTCCATATCAAATATTTAATTAGCCAAAATAACTTATTTAAAAATCATATTTGGTTTTATACATTATAAATGAACTTTCATACATTACTATAAGTTATTTACGCTAGGAAAGTTATCGATATTCAGATACGTACTAGTTGCCTGACCTGATAAGGGCTGACCCGGTTGCCCAGGAGCAGCGTGAGATGTCTCGTAATGTCCCAGTGGAGGATAGTCAGGTCGCTGATACTGTCCTGGCTGACCATATGGACCAGAAGAAGACCGACGAGGCACTGAACCGGTGTATTGTGGGAGAGTTGGGTGTCCTTGAATCGGGTTACCTGAACCACTTGAAAAGGTCTGAACGTACACAGGTTCTTGAGTTCTTCCTTGCTCATTACCAAACCCACTACTGGTTGGCTGCATAGCTATACGAGAGGGATCTTGAAATCCGTCAAAATTCGGATACGGAACAGGACCAGTGTTGTTAGAGTTAATGGCTCCCCCATTGATCCTTTGGTTCATCAGTTTATCCACCAAATCATTGAAGTATTTCACTTGACCATTCAACTGACCGTTCAAAGAAGTCAACTCTTCTCTCCTAACACTGTATTTGTCTATAGCTTTTGCTAACTGAGGGCGCAAAGGTAATATTTCGTTATATAGCTGAGTAATCTCGTCTTCATTTAAGTCACTTGGATTTGTAGACAATAACCCTAGTAAACGGTCAACTTTGCGCAGGTTGGATATGAGAAGGTTTTCTTCTTGTAACTCCCTCTGAAGCTCTTCAGGTGATTTATTAACTATCGGTGTCACGTAGTTTAATGGGAATATGCCTACTTTACCAGAAGGAAGCGAGCCTCTCCACCAGTCTCTATAAACTGATTCAATTACCGTGATGATGTCACCTTTCCGGAAAGAGAGTTCATCTGGTTCATATGAAATTAGATCGTAGAGAGCCCTTACTTTAGAAACAGTGGCAATAGATGCATCTTTAGGAGCATCATTAGAATCATCAGAAGTATTAGGAGCTTTGGGCACGTCATTATTTTTTGTCTCTGGCAACGGCTTGTCATTCAAGTAAGCTTTCTTAACGCCCTGTTCTCTCTCATACTCTTGCAATGAAAGTTTCAACACTCTCTGCAAATCCTCATCCTCCTTCACTTTATCTTGCTGGCTGATCTGTTTTTTTGCTGGCTTGTCGGGGGCAGATCCTTTGTCAATAAACTGGCTGTACTCGCTTGCGACAGTATTATACGCATCAACGGCTGGTTTAAGCAGCGGATCATCTTTAAAGGAATTGTGCAACTGATTAATGACTTCAGCGATCTTATACTTAACAGTTTTATGAATCTTCCGATCAGTCAATTTCTTGATCAAACAATCATTGAGGAAGGAACGGGTGGCAATTTCCTGTCTCATACGAGACCCACAATTCTCTGCTACCGCTGTAATCAATGCTAAAGTTCTTAATATGACGTTTGCGTCTTTAGTATTGAGTCTGAGGGTGATATACTTAATTGCTAGTTTTGTGTTGGTTTCTGGATTCGATGAAATGTTATCACACGCATCAAGAATATACTGCCAGTTATCAGATGTCAAGGTGGCATCGGTGGCTTTGGAAATGAGGTTTTCAAGCTCATCTGATTGGGGTTGTCTGAACATACTTAGAGAAGTTCAGAATGCGAATGAGAGGCTGAAGGTGGAAAAGGTACGAGATTCCCAAAGAGGCGTGGCTTGGAATGAATTGGAATATACATCAAAAATTAAGAGCTTTAGATACAACAGTCTTGATCACTGCTCTAATCTTGTGTTTCGGTGGTATCAAATCGGCTGTCTAATGTGTTTCTCCTAATTACGGATCACTATCTTCGATTATATAATCGCAACAAAGTTTTTTTGGATTCCCTTTAGTATTTCAAATGACAGCATAAGCCCGATCCGGTTTAAGATTTATTACAGGGACATGTCACTTCTATTAGAGAAAAAAATCGAAATCGAACAGAAACCCCTATTTTGATTGATTAATGTTGTTATGGTCAAGTACCGGCTCACAAGTTTTAGCCGAGGAAATCTCATAGATTGGAAATTACGATGATGCGTTAAAAAAAATAGAGCATGTTGGTTAAGAAATGAAAGAAGGGCCCTCCTTCAATTCACTTTCTATCTCCATTCTCTTTCCAACTATTTGTTTTCCCTTTCATTTTCTCTTTCTTAATAGATCCCCCTAATACCAATCAGTTTGTTTTGTTCTTTGAGCCCCGTACAAACACGTAGAACAAATAGGAGAATTCATTTTGTTAGTGCGTGTACCACATCTGTCGAGCATAAAAGGTTAGAGTTCTCCAGATTTCAAAAAAATAACATGTCAAATTTATCTGTTCCTGCTTCTCCTAAGACCCACCGTCGTAGAGGCAGCTCTGTCGGTAAGTTCGATGTGGGTGACCAATCTCCATCGCTCTCTACCATGAACGTCACGAAAGCTCAAAGAAGAAAGAGTACTGAAAGATTGGCTGCATTATCTAAGGTTTCCACCACTGATGGCCAAATCTTTAAGAAAATGTTGTTGGCTTATAGAGAATTGACCTATAGACAAACATGGGTTCATCCTTTGGAAGTCTTGATTGTTACTGTTGTAGCATATTTAATTTCTAATCCTGAAGGTGAACTACATAAATTTTTGGAAATCTGCATTATTCCATCTTACAAAATCCCAGGAACTGATCAATACGGTAAAGGAGCCAATGATTTCTTGTTTGTGGCTTACTACGCTATCTTTTTTGCTTTTTTTAGAGAATTCTGTATGTGTCTTATTTTGAGACCTTTAGCTAATCATTATGGTCTCAAAAAGGAAAACAAAGTCAATAGATTTATGGAACAAACTTATGCCATTATTTACTTTGGTATCAGTGGTACTTTTGGTTTATGGATTATGTCTAAGTTGCCATTGTGGTTGTTTCAAACAACTCCAATGTATGAAACTTACCCTCATAAAACTCATGACTTTTACTTCAAGGTTTTTTACTTGGGACAAGCCGCTTACTGGCTTCAACAATCCGTAATTATGATTTTGGGGTTTGAAAAACCAAGAAAGGATTTCTTTGAGTTGGTCTTCCATCACATCATTACCATTGCTTTAATCTGGAACTCTTACAGATTCCATTTCACTTGGATCGGTCTTGTTATCTTTGTATCCATGGACATTTCTGACCTCTTTTTGGGTACGTCCAAGACATTAAACTATATAGATTCCCCTCTTACTCCATACTTTTTTGGTGTATTTGTGTTTGTTTGGGCTTACTTGAGGCACTGGGTCAACTTAAAAGTTTTGTGGTCTGTTTTGACCACTTTCAAGTCTGTTGGAGAATGGGAATTGAACTGGGAAACTCAACAGTATAAATGTTACATTTCTCAGCCAATTGTGTTTACCTTGATTTTCTTGTTACAAGTTGTCAATTTGTATTGGTTCTACTGTATTCTTAAAATTGCTTACAGATATGCTTTTACTGGTGTGGGTAAAGATATTAGAAGTGACGACGAAAGTGAAGATGAAAAGGAAGAAGAGAAGAAGGATCAATAAATACTAGTTTCTAACTGGTAATCCTACACCAAATATTCGAGTACGTGCATACTATTCGCACTCATCTTGAAATTTAATTTAATATACTAATATACTAATTGTCAATAATACATAATATCTTAATTTTATGATGAAACTCGACATATCGGCAGAGGAATTATTACTCTACCACCGTAATAAAGTTCATGTCAATGATAGTATACGACAGTATATTCTTCAAAACGAGGAAGCTATAAGAATCGATTTTCAGACTGAAAAGACTGAGTCTGAGCAGAAGTCAGAACAATTGACACTAGGGGACATAGAGTTGGATGTAGAAACACTTGAATCATGGGATTATGAAGAAAATGAAGATACAAGGGAATATTTGCGGCTAAAAGAGCAACACAAAAGAGAGTTCCAACGTGAGATCAGAGAGAAAGGACTAACCAAGAAGAAAATGGCTCCCTTAAATTATTGAAACTAAGGTAAGTATTTCAAGTATTCTTGTGTAATAGTTTAATGAGAAATACGATTTCCAGCTCAGCGTGTATCGACGCATCACAAATGAAGAAAACAATATGCCTATAACGATGATACAAGTAAGAGTTGAAAGGTAAGCGGCTTTATATGTATGCGTTCAAAACGAACTAAAAATACAACAGAATTGACTCTACGCTCAAATACAGAATCTCTAATTACAGATATATTAAAATCACTATATACAATCAGATTTTTGACTTCTTCACAGTCTGTATTCTTTCTTGGATACCCTCTTGAGCAGCTCTGGACAAAACACCCAACATCATTGACGAAACCCTCATGGAATCATCATTAGAAGGAATGGGGTAAGTTAACAATGATGGCTCCATATCGGTATCACACAATCCAATAGTTGGGATTCTCAGCTTGATACATTCATTGATACAGTTTCTATTATTAACTGGATCCATTATAACAATTAAGTCCGGTTTAAGAAGTTGGTTCAAGTCTGTTTCTTCCAAGTTCCTATTAGTGTTTTCTTCTGCCATATTTATTTCAATTCTCTTTTCGCCCTCTTGTTGAGTGACTTGAGAAAAGTTGGTGATAGTACCAGGGATCCATTTTTTGGATACATAGTAACCATGACTTCTCTTGGAAGCTTCGAGTAATGCTCTTTGTTGTTCCCAGTGGCCCATAGTTCCCACGTACAAGATTAAACCACCTTTATTAGCTACACCTTTGATGACCTTCACTGCTCTCTTTAATGCCACAAGAGTTTCGTTCAAATCAATCAAGTGAATTCCGTTATATTCTCCGAAGATAAATGGTTGCGTCGAAGGTCTCCACAATGCTTTAGCGTGACCCAAATGACATCCAGCAGCCAACAAGCTAGCAATGCTTATATCGTTAATGCTTTTCGACTTTTTGATTTCGTCCTTTGGCACATAGACATCAGTTAATTTGGAGCCCAAGTTTCCTGAGTGCCTTGTGTGATTTAAATGTCTCAAATACAACTCTTGTGTACTATATTGGTGGTGGTCCGCAGTTGGCTTTAAGTATGGATGTTCGTTTAAAAGAGAGCTGGAGGCAGTGGATTTGAAACTAGTATCGGAAGAGTCAGTACCTGGACCGAAAACTTTCTTGGTATTGGTAGTATCAGCCCATGGTCTATTAGCTACTTCGTAGGCTGGCAACTTCATATTGTTGAGCATGAATTCTTCTAATTCAGCATCCAAGGTTTTGACTTTACTGGAATCTATAGACAGTAAGTCAGCTTCGAGTTTGGTCAATCTTGCTTTGATTAAATCATTGGGCGTTTTGTTCAATTTAGATATCAAATCTCTCGAACTGTATTTCCAACTAGCGATCATCTTGGCTCTGTTCAGAGCTTCTTCCTCTCTAGCCAAGGCTTCAGCGATAGCCTTTTCACGTGATGTATGGGCTTCTTCGCCGGACTGTTGTTCTTGTGACTGTGGAGCTACATTAGCATAGAAACGGAGAGAGTTAAGAACCGATTTCGTCCCAACCCTAGGAGATTTCCTGACTACTCTATGCATGGTCCAAGATTTTTCAAAATTTTTCACTGGAATTTTTCCATGTGTGCGGGATAAAAACTATGATTTACTGTGAGTGTGACTTTAGACAGTTTATAGATCGTAGTTTGAAGGAGTTGGAACTGGGCATCGGTAAGATAGTGGTCTTCAATTCTTGTGTATACGATACACCCTTCCCATCAGATAGGCTTCCAGTGGGTACTCTCAATAAGTTGCATCAAGTGGAATTGAGTAGAGTAGATGATGTTTCAGATTTAGAGCTATTGATAAATGAATTCTTCAATATGGACAACTTGTCTGTGGTCGGGGTATATGGCAGCCTTTCAAGCTTCTGTGAGAGCGCCAAAAGAATGAACTGGATTATGTATCTTTTGAAGAGGTTGGAGAGTAAGTCTTGCGTGGTTTTGGGAGGAGAAACTTCTCAAAGTGTACTGAACATGGGAGAGGACGCTGACGATGACATACCAGTAGATATTGTAATTAAGAAATGGGCAGACACCATTGAATGATTATTTTTCCATAACTTCAATATTCAAAAGCTAATTACAAATCTGATTACTATGTACTATGTACTGTTATTTGATTTTCTACTTGACTTCAGCCTTTTCATCAGCTTCTTCAGCTTCTTCAACTTCATCAGCTTCATCAGCTTCACCAGCTTCACCACCCAAGGCACTGAGGTCTGGCATACCACCGGCACCACCTAATTGACTGGCCAATTTACTGATGTCGAAATCACCTCCTGTACCGCCGGCTCCTCCCATTCCTTGCATCATGGAAGCCAAGTCTGGCATACCACCAGCTCCGCCAGCACCACCCATCATAGAGGCAAAGTCTGGCATACCGCCAGCACCACCCATACCGGGCATACCGCCAGCACCACCCATACCAGGCATACCACCCATGCCTTGCATTCCCTGCATTCCAGCCATATCTTCTTCTTCCTTTTCTTCTTGTTCGTCTTCGTCAGCCCACTTGTCGAAATCGGTCTTGATATTTCTTAACTTGACCTTTTCCTTGATCAACCTTGGCCAGTATTCTTCTTGCTTGTTTTTCTTTCTCAACACGAAAGAGATATGATTACCAGACTCGGAGCTTCTCTTGGAGTTCTCGGTATCGATTTCATCGTAGAATTCCAACTTCAATTCGTACTTCTTGCTGTCATCTTGAGCAGAAGCAGAGAAATCCAATTTGGTAGAAGTCAAGTCAATCTTGACGTCTTTGACATCTACAACCTCAATGGTCAAGAAAACGATATTCTTAGCAGAGTCTTCAGCATTGGACCTTTGGGCCCACTTAACATTTGGTGCAATCGACATGGTAATTACTGATAGATTATGGCGAAATAATTATTCGTCGATGCGACTGTGCGAGACCTGAGACTGCGAGACATGATTTAAAGTATTGTTGATTTCCAGAACATTCGATAGGAGGGGACCCTATGATGAGCGTTTATGAGGAGAAATCGGATAATAATGGAGTATCTAGGTGTGTAATGCGTCAATTGGGGTATATGTAGTGTAAATATTTAACTGATGGGTGCTTTCCCACATTTGAATCGTGAGGAGTATTCATGTTTCTAACTCCTTTCGCAGTTTGGCTGCAAATGTATGTAGTGTTTGCAAAGTCAACAATTGAATACTGGTCTAACTCGTAGTTTAATGGAATGCGCTTGATAAAATAAGACACTTGTACATTTAGACATTGAATGTTTATGTCTATATCTCTGTATTTTGTCCCTTGTCCCCGATGGAGTATGTTAACAGTTTCGTTTAATTGCTATCGCGATATATATATACATATATATCATTCAAGGAAGGGACGAAACTTATAATCCGGTAACCACTATTTCTGAACAGATTATCTTGTAGTGATGTTGCGGTCTATAGTTCTTTAATTCGAGACTTTCAGTCAGTATATCCTTAGACTTTGATTTTTATCAATTTTACTCCAGTCACACTATCCTTATCTCCATCTCCTAACCCGTAACTCGCACTACATCTTAAATCGACCCCAGTTTTTTTTAATCACACCAATAACGTATTAAGTATCGACATATTACAAGCCTTGAACCACTGCTATCAACATTATCCAATATGCTAGATAAGCTACCTGTGGAAATCCAGATTAAGCTTTTAAAGCTCGAGCCATCAAGCTCTTTAAAATTCGTAAACTCCCACTTTTACCTCCTCTATAACGACCTATTCTACCAAAAGTTGATCACATGTTTTGGAGATGATATACTCGAGGTCCTTATAAAAGTTCTCCCATGGCTACGCACATATATGCGTACACTTGACCTGTTCAGGCGTGAATCTCGTGGGGCTATTGCTAAACGGCTTGAGCTCCCGGAAATTGATTTCTCAAACCCTTTAAACGTCACATACGTTAAGGATTCATGGAGATACATATATTCTATTTTTAAGAATAAAAGATTGTTTGCGGAGTATAATGACTACAAGATAGATGAACCCACAAACTATATATATAATCATTTTGTGGAGATCAATCGAACTTATCTATTATCCTATACAAAGAGTGTGTGGTTATCTCCCGGAGAGTATAACCTTAATATCGGGCTCGTGGTAAAGCACGGGAATGGATTGGGTACGACGAAATTTGAAGTCAAATATGAGAACGAAGATGGTGAAATGATCTATGAAACTTTCTATCCCCCCACTAATATCAATGATATTTTACCGAAAAAGCAATTTTGCCTCTTGAAGCTTGGAACTTTCCAAATACCAAAACCGAGAGTCAAGAGTGATTTAGAAAATAAGGAACATCATCCGAAGCTTTATAAAGTGCAATTGACGATGGAAGAAATTGGTTTGTATCTTAAGTCAGGATTTAGGATCTTCTTCATAGATATAGCCCAGCCCACTGTCCTCTTCAACGAGTTTGACCTATTGTACTATACAGTTAGAGAGACAGACTATCGATATTTCATCAACATCCCTCTTAAGAATTTCTATAAAGCATTGAATTTTGTACAAAATGGTAACCTGGATGACTTAAGCTATCAGAAAGCATTGAAAGATTATGGAACAGGAGATCCTTACGATATCGAAAAATTTGACTACAGCTTTGTAAAAGATGCATTGCATAATAAGGGATTGAGTAATGATTCTCTTATAGACATGAAAGACCCTACTAATATAAGTGAGAAGCAGTTGTTGCGCTACGGAGACTTCTACTTCAACAGAGTGTTCATTAGAAGATATTTCAAGTTCAATACCATCTATCAAAGACGTCAATTTGTAAATAGGTACGGCGATTTCGAAATCGATTGGAAAAAGGGAGAAAACGAGAATTTCAATACTACCAGTGAGTATGATTCTTATTCATACTCTGACTTGACTGATTCTCTTGTGGGGCCGGACGAAAACAGAGCTTGTGTATATGACTTACATGGTCTCAAGTGGAAGATGCCCACTCTCGTTGAGTATTGAAGTATTTAATTATGATAAGTAGAAATAAATTGCAGGCAACGAAATAGTTTACTAGTATATTTCCTGCTCGTAGTAATTCTTGCCAGCTGTTATACTGTCTGTACTGGACGCGGCGGTAAATCTCGCGATACAAAACTATAAACACCCTTCACATCCATTCCATGACTGACGAATCCACTGAACCTCACGAGGAACAGGATCCTTATAATAAGCTGGATTCAATGTACTCAGACACCGAATCCTCAAATGAGGACTTCAATGGCTCAGATGATGACAGTGATGCCTCTGAGTCCCTCCCGGATTTTAACAATAAGCGGATCATTCTTCAGAGATTTACTATCTACAACTCTGTTTCTACTATGTATATTGTTGGATCCAACGCAAAAGAAAGTTTGTTCCGTATTATAGAGATCAACAAAGATCCAAAGGATGAAACGAATTTGACCATTATTGAAGACAAAAACTATTTCTATACTCGTAAAGATATGGTAGAACTTATCAGTGGCTTGAACGAGTCTATTGAAGGAGGTATTGTAAAAATTGCTCAAGGGTATGGACTCCTAGGACTTATTAAATTTACAAAAGGGTACTATTTGTCTCTCATTACGAAATGCAGCCAAGTCGCTATAATTGGTGGTCATTATATCTATCATATTGATGAGACCAAACTTGTTCCCTTGGATATCAATTACAAAAGACCCAGTAAGTACACAGATGAAGAAAAGCTCCTTTCGATTTTCAAGTATCTTGATCTTGAAAAAACCTTTTATTTCTCATACGCTTACGATATAACGAACACATTACAAACCAATTTTGTACGACACAAAAAACTTGCATCCTCTTACCAAAGAGCCGGTTGTGCTCCTTATACACCAGGAAAGGTTCCTCTGTCCTTTACTTATTGTGATTCGTTTGATGTAAACGAAAGGTTCGTGTGGAACAAATTGTTATTATCACCTATACTAGAAAATGAAGATGTGGCAATTTACGAGTGGTTTCAGCCGATAATACATGGCTTTATTGACCAGGCTAATATATCCATTTACGGTAAAAAGATATACATAACTATCATTGCCAGAAGGTCCAGACATTTTGCTGGGGCCAGATTTCTTAAACGAGGAGTCAACTATGAGGGCAATGTTGCTAATGAAATAGAAACTGAACAAATCGTAACTGACATGTTAACTTCTTCATTTCATGATCCACGGTATGGGTTTTATAACAATCCTCGATTTACCAGTTTTGTTCAGCATAGAGGGTCAATTCCTTTGTATTGGACTCAAGATTTGAATAGATTACCGAAACCTCCGATAGAAATCAACCTTTCTGACCCCTTTTATCTGAGTTCAGCCATGCATTTCAATGATCTTTTCCACAGATATGGACTGCCTATAATAATTCTCAACTTAATCAAAACGAAAGAGAAAACACCCCGTGAACTGAAGTTAAACAAGTACTTCATTAACTGTATAAATTACTTGAACCAATCACTCCCCGATAAACATAAGCTCCAGTTCAATTCTTTCGATATGTCAAAACATTCAAAGAAAAACCTTGACGTAATTGGACCCTTACAAAATATAGCTGAAAAGTCAATGTTACAAATAGGTTTCTTCCATAATGGTGTGGACATGGAAAGTACTAAACTTCAGAATGGTATTATCAGAACTAATTGTATTGATTGTTTGGACAGAACCAACGCAGCTCAGTTCATAATATGTAAGGAGGCATTGTCCCATCAACTTGCCAGTCTTGGTTTGATTCCTGAGTCTACTTCTCTATCCTATGACTCCGATTTAATTAATATTTTGACTGAAATTTTCCATGACCACGGTGATACTATCGCAATTCAGTATGGTGGATCCAACTTGGTCAATACTATGGACTCATACAGGAGAATCAACCAATGGTCGTCGCACACAAGAGATATGTTGAACAGCGTGAAGAGAATATACTCAAACTCGTTCATGGATCTGATAAGACAAGAGTCTATCAATTTGTTCTTGGGTAATTACAAGTATGACCCTGAAAGAACAAAGTTATGGGAATTGCAGAATGACTTCTACCTTCACAATATAGTATCAAACAAGGATATCAGAAGAAAAATTAGTTATATCCATTGGTACAACAGTAATTATCTAAGCTCAGATAGATATCAATCTACTAAAAATATCCCTAAATCAAAAATTTCCGACGAATTTAAACCATTTATATATGAACGTCTTAAGCCATATCCCGAGTTTAATGACAATTGGTTCAACGAATGCTACGTTCCTCGTAAGTTCCAAAGCCTCACAGATTTGTTTACATTCAATATGAATTCTAACTCCAGATACTTCCCATCGAACCTCTCCAACAACAAAAAGTTTGAATACTCTCCTTTCGAATCACGTAAGCAGTTAATCAAACACCAGGGTGACAAACTGCAATACGATACTTCTGTGAAAACCAAACCAATTCAATTTCCTAATGAAAAAGAGGAATATGAATCGCTGGACTCAACTGGAGAAGAAGCGTTAGGTGCTGGTACCAGTTATAATTACCTCAATATAACGAATACGAAGAAAATAAAGAGCATCCTTTCTTCTGGAATGGAGAAATTGGGTTATTCTAGAGAGAACGGTTACCACAAGAAGAATGAATTCAGGTTTTCATCTTCTTCTTCACATACAAGAAATATTGATACTCATGACGATTCACACTCTGATGTTAGTAGCATTCCTACTGTTAGTGAGAATGACAAAGCCGTTTATCAAAGACAGTTGGATTTGGCAAATTTTGCTCCACGTGAGAACAGTATTATGAAGTTCGACAAGCCGGTACTTAACGAACTAAATTCCGATATTTACAAGAAATACACCACTGCTTTTGGTGACGCTGATTACGATCATTTTACTTCTGACACATATTCCCGATTCTATGATAATTTCAATGTTCTGAGAGCTAATTTCAACTCTAGTACAAAACACCCTGGCTTGTCAGATAATCACATCATGGAGTTAGCACAGGATGATTAC
Source organism: Yamadazyma nakazawae (assembly GCA_030582335.1). NCBI lineage: Eukaryota > Fungi > Ascomycota > Pichiomycetes > Serinales > Debaryomycetaceae > Yamadazyma > Yamadazyma nakazawae. The sequence continues at coordinate 179,112 of JAKTWY010000015.1, forward strand.
TTCAGATAATACGTTTATCATTATTAAAATATATTCATACACACATATACATAGGCTTAGAAAGGCCTAAATAATCCATCATCGTAGAGGAAATCATCTAATGCGAAATTTCCTACATCGAAGAGATCTATATTTGTATCCACCATGTCCGTTTGGAGCAAGTTAGGGACTAGTGGCTCAACTAAAGTTTTTTCATCTTTGAATGATATTGGTACTGTCTCTTGCAGTAATACCGCAAAGTTTTGCCAAACCCCGTCAAGCTGGTTGATGTGAAGTCTTTGTAATTCTAAATTTTCCTCTAAGGTAATCTCTTTGTCGTACGGTATTATGTTGAGCCAATGAAAGTCAACAGTTTTGTACGGTATGAAATGAGATTCACATTCTTTGATTGTGTTACGAAGTATCTTGCATAGTTCATGCATTTGATCTGCAGAGAAAATCCAGGTAGCGTCATTTGCGTTACAGCCTTCTTGAAAAGTCCTGAGTTCTTCGATTTCGTTCATACCATACACAGAAATTTTCAAGGACCTCCATGCTGTATAAAAGCGCCTAGATAAATATCCAGAGAATCGGGCCACATGGTACCAAAGAAGTCTCATGTCAGCTTGAAGGTTGCTTAGATGCTGAGGTTTTTCGTTGGTTCCAATGAAATGAGCCACCGTATGGTTCAAATGAATTATGGATGTTGCACAGAAAAGGTTGTGGATGAAAGACAATCTCACAAAAAAAGAGTCTGAAGCAAAGGAGAATATTGGGTTGACTTTTTCTTCATTATCGAGAATAGTCGACAATGAAGTTGTTATGTCATTGAAAAGAATCATAAACAGTAGTTTGTAGTACTTGAACAGTAGGTCAACCTGCTTTTTCTGCTCATAGACAAGGTAAAGATAGTAATTTAATTTTAATTCCAACATCTTGGATGCAAGAGCACCATAAATATCGAGACCTACTTTGTAGTTATTTGAGCCATCTAAAGGTACTTTCATTAACTCTGTCAAATCGCCAAACACATTGCGAACACAGTTAGAGTACTCATCGCGTAATTGAACAAGATAAGTCACGTTAAGTAGTTCTGTAAAGTTCATCACCACGGCCATTATTTTGGCCAAGACCTTACGGATAGGAACTATTTTGGAAAACATATGATATACATAGTCATCACCAGGATTGTTTATTTCTTCAAGCTTCACATCAGAAGAACCAATGTTGTATAAGAGTCTACCATAGATTACAGCTTCGTAGAATTCAAGGGTAAGTATGAAGAACCAAAGTTTTCTCCTGTGATTCTTGACAAGCCAAGGCATGTTGTCATGAATAAAAACATCCGGATCTCTATTTAAACCGCAATATGTAGCGGCATTAAAGAGTGAGATAAGGTACAGGTCTGTTTCTCTTGCGCTATCACCCTCATCTTGGGAGTAACTTTTATACACTTTTGCAATAGTGTAGGCTTGGATGACTTCAATAGACTGGCTCAAACATAAGTTGAATTCTTTCAATGCCTCTTTAGCAATAATGGTTGTGTCCATGTAAATCGGGTGTTTCAAGAGATTCCCGTAAATAGTGCCAGTATGTTTGGCCCGTATAACATATAAGTATGTTAGCCTCAAAACGAATAGAAGGGAGGAAACTGTAGCTAAATCCATTCTTTTTTCTATAATGAGTTTAACTTTCACTTCATCTCTTGAAGAGACTATTTTATTAATGGTTTCTTTGAAATTCCCTTTCTCAAATACTGGAAAATAAGAGTCCATCTTGTCAAACCATACATCCAAGTACTGCAATATCACATATTTAGGGGGAAGTAAATAAGTTAGTCGCGTATAGTAATTGCTATCAGGAGGGATATATCCCTCGTAGTAGACTAAGGGCCCTATCTGACTGGTGTAGGCATTTATATTACGTTTAGTTTCTTCACTCATCTTATTATTGTTCCCAGGCTCAGGAATGTATTGAGACCCAAAGTAGTCTTTTGATCGTTGTTTGTAGCTTTCGGTGGCCAACTCATTGTTATCCATTAAATGACCTACACCAGCCACCAATCTTTTTCTAAACCTACTTTGTTGTTCATCTTTACGATTATGGTGCCAGAATACCATATATCCTGTGTCATGCTTCAATAATGAACTAAAACTGAAGGGGAAGCTACTGTAAAACGATTCCCTGACCTTGATACAAAATGTCTTTCCCGTTCTATTTATGAAGAAGTCTGAACTCTCATCTTTAGGAGACTCTGGAGTGAGCTTGGAAGCAGTGTCGCTAGGCGTCAAAGAATATGAACCCTCCATTGTACCAACGGATGATTCTAGCTCCTTGACTCGTTCTCTCAATCGTACCAACTCGTTGAATTCATCATTGATTTGAAGAGCCTTGGTGCTCTTACCCTGTTTAGCTAGTTCTTTTTCTAAAGCAGAATAACAGCAAAGACTAGTAATACCTCTTCCTATACAACTGTTACATGGAAGTTTCCTGTCACACTTAATCTTACGATGGTGACAATTATCACACACAAGGGTTATTCTTTGTCTCTTCTTAGACATGAAGCCGCGCCAAATTAGTAAGATCTACTCCGGTCAATAGTAAATATAGAGCTCGGAAATCATGTAAAATTCACGGGACGTATCCATAGTTGAATGTATAAAGGTTTATATTCGCGTATGAGTAATTATGTTTGTAGGTATATATAATTTTTTTTGTTTATTCATATAGTTTTGTTCCTCTACCTAAACAACTTCCCATCAGCCTCGCCCTGCGATCTCCATTGAGCATTGAACCCACTGCTTTTCTCATTTTTGCACAATCGCACAGCTTCTCGTATATGCTCAGGATGTAGTGGACTTTGTGAATCTCCTTCATATGTTAGCTTTATATTCTGCACTTCCACATCCTGACCTTGTTCTATGCTCCGTAATACCTCTCTCTTATGTTTCTTTTTTGCTTCAATAGATGCCAATAATTTTGCTTTATTCTCTCTCTCTTGTACCTCAAAAGCCTTGGTGATGATTTCTGAAAGATACAGCTTTGAAAGACCGGCAAGAATCACTGCTAAATTCTGAGGAATCAGATGTCCCAAAACACCGTTACATATTTTTTTAACTCCAGGCTTATTGACAGTTGTTCTTCTATACGCTTCAAATCTATCCATTTGGTCGTCTGAAAAACTAGACATCATAAGCCGTTTCCGTTTCTCTTCAGAAAGAGTCTTATCTACTCGGAGAGTTTTAAGTCTTCTATATCGATTCACTAGTTCGGAATCGTCTACTTCCTGGAGCTCTCTTTCACTCATATCATCATCTGAGCCTTCTTCGTCGTCGGAGATGCGTAGTATTTCATCTTGCACCTGTGGTGTAGAACCATAGAAAACACGTCCAATGAGCTCTTCATCTTCTTCGTCAAGACTTACATCGCTGTCCAGCGCATTCCCTGATTCTTCCGGTGCCGCAAGTGATGATGATAGTTCTTCTTTCTTTTGGTTAGGCATTGATTGATTTTTCATTTGGGTGCGAATTGAAGGTGTCAAGAAGGTGTTTGGTGTCCTTAAACAATTGTATCCAGGAAATTGGATAATGCTTAAGGCATTCAATAATTCTACCCAATTCTTCTACTTTAGTGCTTTTCTCATCAATTTTGGTTCTATTCCCAAGGAGTTCGAGGATCTTATAAAGGTTTCTTATTACTTTGTGCTTGAGGAGACCTGCTAAACGGAGATCCTGGTTGTTACTAGGATGTGGAGACATTGGGACCATAGCAGTGATGTTCTTATAAATTTGATAACAAAATGGTAAAAACTCCTTGATTGTCTCGTTGCTAAGATTGAAATTTTCTGAAACAGGAAACTGAATAACGGCATCTTTGAGACTCGGATCAAGCAAATCAACAGTTTGGGGGTTCAGAGACCGTAAAATCTCGAAGTAGAATGTGTTGTGATCGTGGGAAATCTCCTCTTGTGTGATGGTAGAGAAGAATCCGTTGAATTCTAAGAAATTGTAGCTATACAGGGTGAACTCACTTTTGCATAGATCTATGATTGGAGTCATATTTTGTGAAGTCATAGATGCATCAACAATCACTTGTTTGATCAGAAAGTCGATGGTCTCATCGAAGTCATCCTCACACTGGAATAGATCAGCATAAACTAAATGGTCAACTACCGCTTGAACGAGGAAAAACGGGAGGTCATTGGCATGTACAGTTTCTAAAGTATAGAGTAAACCTACATGTGGTGCCTCCCAATGAACAACGGCAGTATCGGAGTCGGATAGCAATAGATTGACCTTATAGTCGTTTGGGAATGCTAGTGTGGGGTCATCACCATTTCTCCTAGAAATTTCTAGTTTATCCACAAGGTGGTATTGAAACATGGTACTCTTCTCTGAAAGCACATGATCCAATTGAACTTGTGCACTTTCTATTAGGTCAGGAAATGAGAATCCTTTGTCTCCAAAAGTCACGTAGATGGGAACATCTATTTTAAGACTATCGAGCGAGGACTTGAGGATTTCTGTTTGCAGTTTTGATGAATTTTCGTACACGGAGTGAATTATGGGAGCTAGGGCAACCACCAACCAAAATATTACATTCATGGTTTCGTTATCAAATCTCAGCAGATTTCAAACTAATCTATATTCTATCGCATCGCAGTGAAAAATTCCTAAGTAAGTTCGGATATGGCAGGAGTACCTCCAAGTATGGCAACAGTCCCGCCACTTCCAAAGCTAGCACCCATACAACAAGAACAGAACTTGGTTCACGATGTGTATAATGATATTGCTCCTCAATTTTCCCAGACAAGATATAAGCCGTGGCCCATTGTTGAGAAGTTTCTCAAAAGCCAACCTGACTATTCTATAGGTATTGACGTGGGGTGTGGAAACGGCAAGTACTTGGGTGTCAACGAGAAGTTGTTCATGATTGGAACGGATAGATCTGAAGGTTTGATCAAATGTGCCCAAGGAATCTCGGCTGAATATAATCTCGGTATCTCTGATGGATTGAGTTTACCTCATGAAGATAACAGGTTTGATTTTGCAATCTCGATAGCAGTTATCCATCACTTTGCAACAGAAGAAAGAAGAATAGAAGCTATAGTGCATATACTTTCTAAAGTGAGGAAAGGGGGAAGGGCATTGATATACTGTTGGGCCTTAGAACAGGAAAATTCAAGAAGAGGCTACAAAGAGGGTGATGATCAAGATATATTGGTGCCATGGGTTTTAAAAAACAACCTCAAAAAAGAAAAGAAGGCCAAAAAGACCAGAAGGTTTCGAAAGTCAGAACCCCAAGAGGTCACGGATGCTGGCTATGAGACGAAAGACACTAGTGCTCAAGCTACTGAGTCAAATTCCCCTGATGATGATACCAAGGTTAAGGCAGAAGATAAGGAACAAGAGCCTGTAACCAAATACAGATATTACCACTTGTATAAAAATGGTGAGCTTGTGCAAAATGCTGAAAAAACTGGTATGTGCTCTATAGTAGAACATGGTTATGAAAGGGACAACTGGTGGGTAATCATCGAGAAGATATAAAGTTGCTCACATTATTTTAACAACATAGGTTCTTATGATATAACTCTTACAGTATCAACTTACTGGTATGTATTGTATTTCTAGAATAATTAATAAAACGCTTAAATGAATTTTCTCTTCTAAACCTTTTGCAGCAATAGATTTCGCTCGCAATAGTCCCATTTCAAATTAATGCTCTCTCCAAATCAGAAAAAAGATAAGACCATTCGTGCTACCGATCTTGATGCTTTGGGCTGTAGAATCAGCTGTAATGAGAGAGGTTATATCTCACCCAAAGACCATTCAATTAATAAACTTGTTTCATCCTATTCCAAATATCTCCAATTCTGCGAAGGGTACACTAATCTCTCGGCATCTAGGACTTTAAGACAAGCATTCAACGATCGAAAACTTCCCATCATAAACAGAGGGACGTACTATCGAACCCAACTGATTACATATATCATTGAAAAGTTCGTAGGGTCTTATGGAAAGTGCCAAATATTATCACTTGGTGGGGGCAGTGATACTCGATGTTTCCAGTATGTGAGTTCTAACGTCAAATATGTGGAAATAGATTTCCCTGAAACCGCTAGAATCAAGAAGTTGACCATTTTACAAGACCATGAATTACTGAAACTTGTTGGAGCAGACCCCCAAGTTGTTGAAGTTGACTCCAGAGATCAGTTCACGCATATTGAATCTGATTTACACACTCTGAATTATCACTTGATTGGATATGACTTGAGGAAACTAAATAGTAAGTGTGAATTTCTAGAAGACATCGATAAGTCGCTTCCCACGTTGATTTTGAGTGAATGTGTGCTATGCTATTCCAGTCCACAGGAAAATCAAGATATTGTTCAGTTCTGGTCAAGTTATTTTGGTCTGACCTTGATGTCCATATTAGTATATGAGCCTATATCATTGAAGGATACATTTGGAGCACAAATGTCGGAAAACTTGCAGAAAAGAGGTATCAATCTTTTAACGTTTCATGAATTCCCAACATTGTCTTCGAAAGTGGATTTCTACAGAAGCATTGGATTGAAAAATATAAGAGCGACCAATATTTCCGAGTTGGGAGGATATGGTAAGCTAAAAACTTGGTTTAGCGAGGAAGAGCTAAGAAGGATCAACAAGTTAGAGCTCATTGATGAGATTGAAGAAATTGAACTTTTACTTCTGCATTACTGTTTGATGTACGCCGAGAATCAATCATCCAATTCATTCGATGCAGTTGATAGTTGGAACTGGAAGATACAATGAAAGATCAGAAGACCAAGCGAAGCATAATCAGAAACAGTTCGAAATTCAATTTCGAGTGCTTGGCTCCAATGATTGTCGCATCTATAATCCGTAGAAATACACAAAATTTGAAAATCTAAAGAATATTCCTTAACTATAAACTTTTACAATTTTCAGGATAAGCAAGTATGTATTATAGATACTTCCAATAATCAAATGAGAAGCTTGGTAATTCGGGACATATGACCAAACAACTAAAACAATACTACAACAACATCCGATATGGTGTAACGGCTAACATTTGTGCTTTTCACGCACAGGCCCCGGGTTCGACTCCCGGTATCGGAATAATTTTTTATTTGAAGTTCTTGTTTTCCAATCACTACTGATGCTTAAGTGGTGAGAGAATTCTTTTATTGAGGTGTAATTTTTCTATATTTACTATTTACATCAACTTTTGGAACCCTAATGGCACCTCACTGCCTTTTGGTAATAATCCAAAAAATTTATAGATCTTTCCCATCGACTTGTGGTCTTTATCTGTTAATCTCTTATATGCATTATATATCTTTTCCTGGGCATCATAGTTATCTTGATTTTTCATTATTAATTGTTTAATTCTATGACCGACACCTAACTCATGCAAAAAGTCCCCTTGATCCACTGGATCTAAAGTCATTGCAAAATCTTGTGTCAAAAGCTTCAAGTTGTCAAAATCAACATTGACAGATAAATCAACTTCACCGGGTCTGAAAAATGGAGAGACAAATTTGTGTTTATAAATTCCTCTGAGCGAGTTATCAGGAATGTCATTAACTACACCATAATCTATGATCAACACAGTTCCGTGTTTTTTATCATTATTGATTAACCTAGCCATTTTTGTAGCGAAGAATTCGGCATCCGGACAAATTTCTATCCTTGTTCCTTCTGGTAAATCTTTGAATCTTTCACTGAGTGTAGGAATTTGAGAGGAAGGTGTCTCTTTTGGTGACAATGTGAGGTGAAACTCTGTTTCCAAACCTTCAATATCAACTTCTAGCTCTTTAGAAATGTTTGCGTCCTCAGGGAGTTGCATTTGCGGATTCTTCACACTCTGCGTGTGCTCAACTAGTAACTCTCTCCAGCCATGTTCCGTTTTTACAAACGACTTGATAGGTAAGGCATCAAAAAATTCATGAGCGATTACATAGTTTGGAACATCCGGGCTGTTTACCACGTCCGCTTCGTTCTCAACCCAAGTTATCTTGTTGTCCCATTTAGTCTTGGATTGATCGTAGTGATCTATAGTTTCATATGTCAGATCTCCACATAAAATTCTATGCTGTTCCTTTCTAAGTACTTTAGACGTCTCGATCATGATGATTTCAATATTGATATTGAGCTTGTTCAATCTGTTAAAACTGGTTAAAACATCATGCATCAAAGTCCCTCTACCAGGTCCGAATTCAACGAGCCTGATCGTGTTTGGTTTATTTTGCGTAGCCCATATTTGAAATAAGTAAAGTCCTATCATTTCCCCGAATACCGAAGAGATTTCAGGAGATGTAATGAAATCTCCAGTTCTGGAATCCAACGGATCTCTAGTAGTATAGTATCCAAATTGTGAATGAGTCAAACACTGTCTCATATACGCAGAGAGAGACAACGGACCAGTGGTCTTTATGGTTTCTTCCAACAAGTTTGTGAGATTGTCTACTCTTGGTTTTGTTTTAGTGGCCATGGGGAAACTTGACATCTTATTCAAGTTTTCTCTCACATTGGTATCACCTTTAATTTTAGATTCCAAGTTATTGATTTGAGACTTCAAATACTCAGAAGCTTTTTCATATTCTTCCTTTGTGAACTTCCCATATAGTAGGTCATCATTCGGTTTATTAAGTCGGCGTAAAGTTGTCGAGAAGAATCTACGAAACATAGAGGTTGAAAATATCATCGCGGATCAAATGGCTGCGAATCAAATAGCTGCGAATCAAGTACCCATGGCCCTAATTTGAAGAGGGCATGGATCACCTAAACTACTTCAAACTCAGATGTATATATAAATATTTACAATCATTGCAAAATAAAAAGCCGAACAAAATAAAGTGAAAAGAAAAGCCAAGAATCAATAAGTATTGCAATAATCTTTCGGATTAAACCCCCATGCAACTGACATTGTATGATGCTAGTCCATACAATGCCAATTGCCTAAGTATCTAACCGAGAGATTAGAGCAACAATTGGACAAAATCGATGACGAATATTGCCATAATTAACGAACTAACTACTTTGCGATGCTACGCCCGAACGGCCACCGATGGAGAGGCAGCCGTGGTAGGAAACTTCGCAAGGGGTCCAGCAGCAGATTGGGGAATCGGAGTTCTAGTTAATGATGTAGTTGGTTGAACTATATTATGCTCTTCAACTTCAACATTTGAAATTTTCCAATTTTTCTTTTCAACACTGACATTCTTTGCTGGTCTAAACATTGCATCCATTAAAATGAAATCGCTCAAGTTATTCAAAGTATCCAAATCATCTTTATTGTAAATGTCGACATTGTTAACAATTTCATCTTGGTTTACGGCAAAAGTATTGGCAATTTGGAAACCTAATTTATCATAAAATTTCCTGTTGATAATATTAGAGCTTTCCAAGTAGCACCAAGAGTCCTCAACAAATTCATCTAAACAGTAGTTGATTAAGAGCTTTCCCAACGACTTACCAGTCATGGATGGTAAAACTCCAACATCACTCAAGTACCAAACTGAATCGAACTTGTTTCTAAAGTCTGTGTTCAAATTCAAATTGATTAAGACTGAGTCCCTGATATTGTTCAAAAATGGAAGCTTCTCCTTCAACAGCTTTTGTCTACATCCACTGACATAGGCCAACCAGTTAAACTTCCAACTTGAATGATACAACGAGAATTTAGTATCACTTGGAACGTGATACTCTTTATTGAGGTTATGATAGTTCAATGAAAGGCTGTTATCAAACTTTAAGTTATTCCAGCAAGCAGCGGCCAAAAAGGGGTACAGGTTCCCTCCACCGTTTGCTTGTTCGAAATCCACATCTTTAACAGCGATAATAATACCACCAAACGCCATGTATTCTAATACCGAGTATTCAAAAAAAGCTAAGATTAACTCATTCTTTTGCTTAATGAGCTTGCGTTCAGTAGATGCATCATGATTGATTTTCGTATTTAATATATAGTTTACAAATGGATCTTTGTTGAATGCTAACTGAAGAGTTTTAGCAACTCTTTTATAATCCTTTTTATAAACTCTCTCGATTACTATATCTAAATTACCTATCTTATGTCTCAGAGGCTTTAACTGAGACATTGACCGTCGTGGTTCTTTTTTGTTCATGGAATTAGAATCTTCTGAGAACGACATTTTGCATAGGGGAGAATCAAGTAAAAGGATGTATTTAAAAAATAGGAAAAAAGTTTGAGGGGGTGACAGAGAATTTATAGATAAGATTTTCCCAATCAGGTTCCTAATGCGGAAGCCTGACGCGGACCATAAGCATGACACGACTTGATTGTTCAGAGATAGCGAAGGACGGGGGGAAAGCTTCTGACATAAAGGAAAGAACGGTTACGACAACAATACGTGGGAGAATGAGCCTATAGCAACAAATTGGGACTGTATAAGGTATATAAACTTGAAGTGTTACCACATTTCCGCATCCTGTTGGTGCAGATAAAAAGCGGATGACGGGTTCCTTATTAGTAGACTGCAACAATTCTGATGAGCGATGCATATAGATGAATATATCACACGATTATATGGAGCTGTATACGTGAGGGAAAAGAAGCTCAGTATCCTTACAAGATGATTAGTATTTTGAGAAGGAGACTAAGCATCTTTGATAGTGAGATACAAAGTACGTGGTTCGATTTAAACTCCCTTCAATTCCTATTGGGGAATCGAATGTCGTGTGAATTGGGCCCACGATTCTAGTACTCATGGCGTGAGCACAGTTGGTGAAATCTAAAGAATTGTGAATGATATCTGAAATCCACTGTTTTTACAAAAAACTCATTGATCATAGAAAATATAGAAATCTCTATCATAGTAGAATATCATTGCACGGAAGAACACCTTGCCTGAACTAACAAGTTATTATTTTTGGGGACGAAAATTTAAGTCACCGTAAATAAACTTTGGACTGTATATTAATCTAGCTATTCGTTAGGTGTTTTATTAGGTGTCAGTATTGGGTTCTATATACTCATGCCTAGTTCTGCATATACCTCTGCGAGCTCCAAAATGGAGTGGGTGAGTGAGGAGTGATTTCACACAGGAGTGCATTGAGACTCCTGTGCAGGAGCCCACATGACCAAACATAGGGCTTGGTTCTAGAATACATAAGATAGACGACTAAAATTAAACCCCGTAAGAAATATGATATGAGATGTTTGTCGCGGACTAAGCAGATATATAAATAATCCATGAACTAATAGAAAATAAATTGAATCCCCTCCAGTGGAATTGCCTATTTTGCATTTTCTTTCTCCCCATATTCTCTCCTTTGTTAACTCATCAACTTTCTACGCATCCGTGGTAAAGCTAGGGCGTGTAGCGCGGCGGCTGCAGCTCCTATCTAATGACTGATATGCGCGAAAACATCTTCTCTATTCAACACCCAGGCAATCATATAAACTATGGGGAATTCACCTTCTAAAGATGGAGCCCCTCTTTCTAGAACAGCGTCCCAGGCGCTGATGCGGTCCAACAAGTCATCTCGTCTGGCAAGACTGTTGCGTAGTCGTAAAAATGACTCAAGTACTAGTCTTTCAAAGTTGTCCAACAACAGTAACCAAACCAGCTCAAATTCGCTTGGGGTGAATGGCTCGAATAATAACGGGTCTAGCAGTGGTGGCAATTCTAGGGGCCCTCTGCGTAGAAATAGCGATAATGTTGCCTCTCGTCCAAGTTTGAATGATGTGCAAAACCAGTTCACGAACTTAAATGTTGGCACTAATAATGCTAACTTACCACCATCAATGCTTCAAGTTGAACCTAAAAGACCAATATTGATTAGAAGAAACACAGAGGGACTGATTTCGGAAGGTACAGGAACACCTGCCGTGGGTACTCCCGGAGTAGGAACACCAACGGTGGGAACACCTGGTGGAATTTTTAACCAAACTGTAAGTACTCCTGGCCCTGATGAGCTACTTTCTCCTTCAATAGAATCTCCAAACCAAGGGTACTTTTCATCAGCTGGAGGCAATTTATCTCGGACGTCCACCAACCATTCTGTGGCCACTTCCATTGCTTCCGGAGAGGACGACTCCAAGTCTGATTCTAAACCGCTTTCAAAACTGAAATCCAATTCGTCATTTTCGCTGGCCCGGCTATTGCGTACTAACAGTAATGCGTTGGCCAAGCATACAAGTAGCAGCCTGTCACAGGGCGTCATGGATATAGAAAATCTTATTCAGAGACTTTTAGATTCAGGATACAGTGGGAAAAGACAAAAGAACGTTTGTCTCAAAACACATGAAATACAAGCTGTTTGCTCTAAGGCAAGAGAAATTTTCCTTTCTCAACCCCTGCTACTTGAACTAAATTCTCCTGTTAAAGTGGTGGGTGATGTCCATGGACAATTTGGAGATTTGATAAGAATATTTACTAAGTGTGGATTCCCTCCCCTGACTAATTATTTATTCTTGGGAGATTATGTCGACAGAGGGAAACAAAGCTTGGAAACAATATTGTTACTTTTATGTTATAAAATTAAGTATCCAGAGAATTTTTTCCTTTTGAGAGGTAATCACGAATGCGCTAACGTCACCAGAGTTTATGGATTTTATGATGAATGTAAAAGAAGATGTAATATCAAAACATGGAAATTGTTTATTGATACATTTAACACGCTACCGATTGCTGCAATTGTGGCAGGGAAGATTTTCTGTGTTCACGGCGGATTACTGCCAGTCTTAACACTGTTGGATGAGATTCGTAATATTGCCAGACCTACTGACGTACCTGATTTTGGACTTTTGAACGATCTTTTATGGCTGGACCCAGCAGACACCTTAAATGAGTGGGAGGATAATGAAAGAGGAGTACTGTATGTGTTTCTGAAAGTGGCCATAAATAAGTTTCTCCAAAAATTCGGGTTTGATTTGGTATGTAGAGCTCATATGGTCGTTGAAGATGGATATGAATTCTTTAATGACCAAACTCTCGTAACAGTATTCCTGGCTCCTAACTATTGTGGAGAATTTGATAACTGGGGGGCTGTAATGAGTGTCAGCGACGAATTATTGTGTCTGTTCGAGTTGCTTGACCCGTTAGATAGTGTTGCATTGAAACAAGTAATGAAGCGGGGAAGGCAGGAGAGAAAGGCAGCATTTGACAACTGAATGTTGCTGCTAAGCAATTGATATTAATGAGTAGAGGCCACGGCCACGCATGTACAGTATATTATAATGATTTCACATTAATGTTATTTTTTCTTCAGTTAACTGAATTCTTCGATTCATCTCTTGAAGCTCTAACATGAATTCGACACTTAATTAAGATTAATGAAAATTCCAGGGAAGAAACCTTCCTTGGCAGTACAGAAAATCCTGCCATAATTTTAATCTTTATTCAGCCTGTGAGTAATTATAGTTTATTAGTTTTTCACTACACTGACAGTAGACTTAAATAGAATTTTATTATCTTCTCTGCACTCGTATTTTGGGTGAAAAGAATATATCATAAAACCATTATTTTTAAATGTGTATAACAGTAAAAAAACAAGTCAATAGATAGAGGTAAAGATACACAAGTATACTACTAATAGGGAATTATTGATCCAAATTGATTCTTCGCATTCTTACATTACACCCAGCCATGTCCCTGTACTTTCTTCTACAAACAGAAAACTACGACCCATTGATCCAATTAGTGGATAAGCTATCCCATAAGGTTGAAGAGAGCGATAAAACAATCACCCGGCTCCTGAACGTAGCTGACTCCACGCACACACCGAGCGTTGTTGCTTTGTTGCAGACAAAAGATTCACTCGATGGACTCCGGTATCATTTAGATACAAAGTACAATTTAGACGAACGGACTGCACCCGAGTTTGAGGGATCCAGACCTAGAGTCAGGCAGTTGCTCCAAGATAACTACAAGTTGATGAAGATTTTAGAAGGGAAACAAACCGTGAATAGAGATTTGTTCAATACGCTTCAAAACTATCACCTGTTTATCTCTTCAAATCTTGTGCCACTTCTTCGGGATGACTTTAACAAATATCGTACCAAGACTGATGGGGACTACCTTAGGGTTTTGCAGGCAAAACTCGATGGTAGTGAACAGGTGTGGTCCAGTTACCAAGAGTATTTAGAGTATCTACATAAGTTGATTGAGATGTATCGAAAATTGGTAGAGATGCTAGACGGAGACGATAGGGTTGCAGGGGTGGAAGCAAGACTCGAAGCAGTGGAGTCATTGATACAACAGCTACGTAAATAGAAATCTAGTGTACATATTAACTATTTATAAGTTCATGAATCAATTTGTGATCGTAAAAACTATGGATCATGAGGAGATACCAAGTTATTGATATTTGGAGTGCGGTCAGCAGGCTTATCACTTGTTTCACTTTCAGCGTTCAACACTCCTTTAAGCCAATTTTTGGTTGAGTCTTTTGTAGGGGCTTTGGTTATTGGAGGGTGCACGAGACCAGTTCCAGCATCGGGAGCCAGATTAGGAGCCAGATTAGGAGCCAGGCTTGCCGTCAGACTTGTGAACAGGAGTTGTGGAGCCAGGTTCAGCGGAGCCAGACTCTGAGATGTTTGAGGCGTTTGAGGTTGAGTCGTAGCTTGGGGATTTATAGGATTTATTGCTTGATGTAAATTACCAAAACTGGTCGCAACTCCTGGCGAACGCTGAGCCCGAAGAGGTGCTAGCGTAAGACCAGGAGCAGATGGAGAATGGTTTTGATGAAATAATGGCAGAAGCGGCAGAACCATGTTTGGTGTAAGAGAAGCCAGTTTGGGTCCACTATACGAGAATACGCTTTTATAGATTGGACGTTGTGTAAGATGCAGGCCATAAGTGAGCGGAACAGGAGGTGCCAGTTTTAACCCAGTCATATCTCCCTGGAAATATGCTTGATTGTAAACTGGGGTAGTAACCACCAGTGGAGATGCTGACGAGAACAGTGAAAGCGTCAGAGACAACTTGTCAGAATTGAGCACAAATGAATGTTGAAGGGATAAAGGTCTTGGTCTACGTTTTGGTTTAAATTGATGCGACGGGATTTTAAGGGAGTCATGTGATTGACTGGAGTCTGGGGATGACAGCCCAGGAGAAACCTGGGGTTGGGATCCACTCTGAGCTTGTTGAGGGATTTGAATAGGATATTGACCTGGATGTTGACCTGGATGTTGACCTGGATGTTGGCTTGGATGTTGGCTTGGATGTTGACCTGGATGCTGGCTAGGATGGTGTAGTTGACCTTGCTCTGCTGAAGGACCTTGAGTTTGAGGAGGGCCCTGCCACCTTTGGTATTGAAAGTATGGATAATTGTGATGTGGAGAATGACTATTGGGTGGCAGTAATGCCATGCCTGGCATAGGGTGTTGGGTATGGTGACTAGGTGTGTTCGGCGTATAATAGACATCTTCCTTTTCTTCTTTAACTTTCTTTGCAGATAAGTAGTTTTCGTATGCATGGACCGTTTGTTTGTGCTGGCGAAGATTATCTAATCTCAGGAACATTTTCAGACAGTAAGGACATGTGAAGGGCCTTTCTCCTGTATGTTTCCTCTTATGCCTCGCAAGATGTTCAGAACGGGTAAACAGCATATCGCAGCCCCGAAATCCGGTACATTGAAACACTCTTCCCTTACTAGGCCGTTTCTTCTTTTTATCTTCATCCCCGGACTTATCATTTTTTGTTTCAGCTGAAGGAGAGTTGGTTTCTGAAGTATTCGAGTCAGAATTACTGGGACGTGGGGTAGTATCGCTTTCGGTATCGGTAATAGGGGCCGTATTAGAGCTGGCAGGGGCTGAGTTATTAATGGAATTATTAGCCGTGTCAACAGTATTGGTGTTATTATTTGTGTTTGTTTGAGTAACAGCTGTGGTATTATCAGCGGTATGAGGAACCGATTGTTCATAAGACAGGTGGACTCGGCCAAACGAGGATTCAGCGTGAACAGACATTGGGCATATCAGTAGTGTATCGGGATGCGGGCTATAAAGCTGTTCCAGTGGGTGAATTCAAGTTATATGAATTGGATGAAGAGGTTCAATATATAAAATGGAAGTGAGTTTAATATTTTCAGGATAGTCTTTCAGCTGGAAGTTTATAATTTGTGGGTGTTGTTTTATGGGTTTCGAAAATTTTTCCCCTGAAAAATTATTGAGACTGAGCTCACGAATTTATAAAATTAAAAAAAAAACTTTGAAAAATGAAATTAATTAGAGCCTAAAAATAACTGGTCGTTACACAGTACACCTGCGTTGCATACTCTACGTAAGGTGCGCGGCGTAATCCGATACATATATACAGGACTTGTACGAATTTCATTGCCGTATGAAGGTATGTACAGGATTCTGGTACCCATTCGATATCACTTCTCTTTTCAGGCTTGGGCCCTTGATCTATTCCTAACATACTCGATATCCATAGACCATTAGTGCTTTTATTTTTTGACTCAAATTCTGCACTTACGGGTTTCATCCTTCTCTAAACTTGTTGGCTTATAGCTATTTAGTGATAAGACTTGGTTGTGTTCCTAAGATCCGCGTTTTATAATTTATTTTAGAGCAACCCCTTGTACTAAGTTAACTTGGGTGGGAAGGATTAGGTGAATAGGCACGCAGTGTGGTCATTTAAGTAAAAAATAATCAGAATTTAAGACACATTGCCTTTCCGCCACGCGGTCAAGAAATTATGTGCGGGCCTGAAGTGGCGCAACGAAGAAGGTGGAGAATTAAATTGAGGTTTTAGTATGTGGTATTAGTGTGTAGTTGTTTTAGTATGTAATCGCTCTATTAGGTCACATTGTTTTTTACGATGGCGATATTTTTCAGCTGCATAATCAACCGGATGAGAGGATAACGAAACAGCCCGTCACACCTAAGATTAGTTTGACTTTACTAAATTTTTGAAAATTCCCCTGACTAGATCAAGATACAAAATATCTTAAATGCCGCTTCAGGGCTCTGACAGTTTCTTAGCTCTTTCGGTTGTATCGGTAATAAGCTTTGCAGCTTAGATTCAAAGTTTATTGTTGAAAATAGAAACCAACCGCGATGAGAATTTTTTAGCTTTCAAGAAGCGTCATATCAAGTGCAGGATAACATGAGTTGAAACACCTTAATTGGGTTCCTCTCACTTCATGAGTGAAAAGAGTAAGGCTAAAACCAAAATTATTTTCAATAACACCTCAATTTGTTACTTATCTTCTTGTAGTAATTGGCGATCACTTGATATCTAACACAGTGACTTAGTAATCAACGGCCACTACTCCTCATTAAACGTATGATTGTTAAACTTGGGGGTTTTATCCAAAAAAAGAAAAAAAAAAAAAATTATTTGATTGTTAAGCCTAGACGTATTTGTGAGAATAGAAGGAACCCATGATCAACGAGAAGATAACTATTATTTATCTTTATGCATCAGAAATACTATAAATCAAACGTCATTTGCTGGGTATACTGCGGATATTAAATTCGAGTAAATCCCGCTCGGAGATTTTGGCCAACAAGAAATACGAGCATCTTCCTCAACAATTGTGAGCTCAGGCACAGATTGCAGAGGTTTTGTTCTCTTATATTTCAACTTGAAGAAACCGTTAGCGGTATACGTAATCGCTGATATATGCTTATGCTTGTAAATTTCATGCTCGATTACGTTTTGAAATCCTCGAGGATCGACGCAGATACGCTACTGGCCGCATACTTGTGAGTGGATCGGGAATCCAGACATGCATGAACATGCAGCGGGTAGGGCGATAGCGAAGTGGCTGCAAATTGAAGATTCAATGGATGGTTTGGCTTAATTACCGATAGGTGACCTTTAATGAGCGGCATTTCAAATTCTGCATTGAATATATATTTTAATGTATTTAATGTCTTTAAGTGTGTTAGCTTAAGATCCTTAAAATAGAATTTCTTATTTCTTTTCTACCAAACAATAGATTAGACTTTTTTCTTGAAAGAGCATCTGCGACACATTTTATTTTACAGTTCCTGAATAATCAAAAATCTGACAGGCCAATCAAACCAGATTTTCGATCTATGTAGAGCTATCAGGCTTTATACGACAACATTTTATCCTATGTTTCAATAACGAAGCTATTCCAATGGTTAGCCTTAGAGCTGCTCTCGAACAATGGAAGGCTCAAGAGGCTTAAAATATTGCCCTTTGTCTCCTAATATTTCCTCTTTGGCACCCTGTACAAAGAATACAACTCCGTAAATACAACACCATACAGTAATTTAGGAGATATACTTAGAGTAAAAGATGTACCCGAAGTTTGAACTACGGCGGTATTGTTCCACAATCATAAAATTATCATCTCCCTATAAAACCTAATTACTTAACAACACGACGAATCAACCACTTCATTCTTTTGCTCAACATTAATGTCAATTGTTTCGGGGTCTTTTTTACCCTCTTGGTTGAATTCTGGTAAACTCTTTGCAATTTTCTTGAACAATAACTTTATATTGTAATTTGCTTTAGTGGAGGTCTCCATGAAAATGCTACAATTGTCAACACTTTTTGTCAATTTTTCCAATTCCTCTAAACTAACTTGTCTTTTGTTATTCAAGTCAGACTTGTTACCCACAATAACAATGATCACGTCTTCACCTCTTTCCAATTTGACTTCGCTAATCCACTTATCCAAATTATCGAACGATTTCTTGTTGGTAATATCGTAACATATTATAGCTACGTTAGAATCCCGAATATATGAAGGGATCAAAGACCGAAATCTTTCTTGTCCTGCGGTATCCCATAATTGTAATCGAATAGTTTTGTTATCTTCAAGATACATTGTTTTACTGAGAAAATCGATTCCGATAGTGGCAGCATACTGTTCATCAAATGTGTCATACATGAACCTTGTGATCAACGAAGTTTTACCTACTCCTTGATCTCCAAGGAATACGATTTTATACTTTCGAAGAATGTTGGATTTATCGTTGGTGCTCATTGACGAAATTTTCCGCACTGATTTGAAAATGTAATGATAGAGCAAAGTAACCTTGAAAATGTGATTTACGTCTATCAGCGTAAAATCTTTTTAAAAAGTTCAATATGTTTGTAGATTGTGATTAGTTCATTTTGAGAATCAAAGACTTTAAAATATGTGAATTATTGCGACGCTTGGAATAACAAGTTTAGAGACGTCATATACTATGACGCGGGGCAAGTTTTGTGCAGACATAAATATCTTGGTTAGATTGTAGACAAGCTCTGAAACATTCTTTACCCTTTCTGAATTATCCATACAATTGCCTTTCTAACTACTGCTGAAATCAGCTTTTTTTCTCTCTCATGAATAGTTTTTGTGTACTGTCTTCTGATGCTTGCGGTGGCCGTATCGCAGCAGCTTGAATCTGAAACACAATTACTTTTCCTGTTTGGGAATGATGCGAAATATTTTAGCTCCTTACCTTTTCCTTAATCAAGACAACATGGGGATTAAATCTACATTTGCCTCTATGGTAACACCCACGATAACCAATCCTAACCCTCGAAGTTTCGCTAACCCACAAGAAGTTGACAAGTTTTTATCTGATTTTGGTGAAGAGCTGGTTCTCCTTAATGGTCGTGTTAGGGGTAGGAAGGAAGATGTTCTTGAGCAACGTAGAAGGTTGAAAGAAGATGAGGGAAATAATTATGTACTATTTCCAAAGAGTGATTATCATCCAGTACCGGATGTATCACAAAATGGACAGCCAAGCTCAGATCCTATCGCCGTACCTAGAGTCTTACCACTTGAAGATGAGGAACGAAGACAGAAAACGGAGCGAAAGAGACGCAAACAGCAAGAAATGCGGAATAAGATGAAGATAGAACGAGAGAGAATCGAACAAGAGAGACAAAGACAAGAACAAATCTGTGAAGAACAAAGACAAGAACAGGAGAAGTTGGAAAAGGAAAGACGTTTACTAGACAGACAAAGGCGGCAACTACAACTACAAAAGAGAGAACAAGAAAGAAGAGAACAAGAAAGAAGAGAACAAGAAAGACGCCAGGAAGAACTAAGGATAGAGAGTGTACGAGAGCAGGAGAGATTACAGCAAGAAAGATGGAAAGAGGAAAGGAGACAGCAACAAAGGCGAGAGAGGAAACAGAGAAAGCTTCAAAGACAAGAAGAACAATTACAGATCCAAAGGCTAGAGTCTGAAAGAAGACAAGTGGAAGCAGCAGCTGATCTTGATGTCCTGCGTCAATCAGATAGAGCAGAAAGAAGAAAAGAGACCACAGAAAGGAGGTTAGTTGAAAGAAATGAAAGAAGAGCAGAGAGAAGTGACCGGAGAGTTGAAACTGATGATTTAGGAGAGCAAGGATCTCAGAGAAGGGAAGGAAGGATTGATAGAAGAAATCCTGGACTGGTCACTCATCTCAATCAAGATATCCCTAATCAAACTACTCAGGAACAATCTAGACGTAGAAGAGAGGGCAGAAGCGATAATAGAAGAAGAGAAGAGCCACGAAGAAGTGGCGAGAGATCTAGGAGAGAAAGAGATGAGAGAAGAAGTCAGAGAAGACGTAGAATTACAGAACAGGATAACAACTCTGATGCTTCAAGTCTTCAAACATGGAGAGATTATGAAGAAGTACCTCCTTACAGAGAACAATTTCATAAGTATCTTGATCTCATGTCATTTGACTCTAGATTTGCTCCAGTTCTTCGGATTAACAAAACGCTAATCCAAGATGACGGGCACCTTAAAAACCTCATCACCGAGTTCCAAGACTTCAACGTCTTTCCAAGCTCAGTTGACCCTTTCAAGATAGTACATGTTGATGACAGACATTTCGATCAGATGATTCCTCTTTTGATAGAGCCGCAGACAGAGATATTTTACGATAGCATCCAAGTGGCTATAGAACTTTCACTAGCCGATGAACACACTATAAATTCACCGCTTAGCGAAGCCATATCTCCAATAACAAATACACCAGTGGATTCTAGTACATGGGGAAATAACCTGGCACCATTGAGCCAAGAATACTCCAATAGGATACACCACCCAAGATCACCGCCTCGTACCTTGTCGTAAAAATAGAAGAATAGCTAACTTATTTACGTAGAGACTAAATAAAGACATTAATAAGCCCATAAACTTTCTGTAAACTTCTCTGTTTCTCTTAAGGGCCTGAGTCATCACTATTCACATAACTTAAGTTATATGAGTTCGATACCAGCTTCCATTCGATTCTACCCCGCCATATAGTTCAACTGCTTTTTGAGACAAAATTATTCAAAATATCCGTTGAACTATAAGCTGATATATTCATACAGAGCTAAACTTATAGTGGTTCAGCCACGGCTAGTGTCTAAATTCGCTTCATCTCAGACTGCGCATCTTAGACCCTGAGCTGCTTCACCTATGAAATGCGCACCAATAAGCGAACAATTTTTTCTTATCTAACATGTCAAATCTTGAAGGATTTACGAAAGTTCACGAAGAATCACACAAAGAAAGTACCAACGGTAACCCTTACGGACCAAATCCTTCTGATTTCTTGTCCAACGTATCGAAGTTCCAGTTGATCGAGTCCACTTTAAGAGAAGGTGAGCAATTTGCTAATGCTTTTTTTTCAACCGAGACCAAGATTGAAATTGCCAAAGCCTTAGACGATTTCGGTGTTGATTACATCGAGTTAACTTCCCCTGTCGCTTCTGAACAAAGTAGAAAAGACTGTGAAGCTATTTGTAAGTTAGGATTGAAGGCAAAGATTTTGACGCATATCAGATGTCACATGGATGATGCCAAGGTAGCAGTTGAAACAGGTGTAGATGGAGTGGATGTGGTTATTGGTACTTCTCAGTTTTTGAGGGAGTACTCTCATGGTAAAGATATGAACTACATTGCTCAGAGTGCCATCGAAGTGATCGAATTCGTTAAATCTAAAGGTATTGAAATTAGATTTTCTTCTGAAGACTCTTTTAGAAGCGACTTGGTTGACTTGTTGAACATCTATAGAACTGTTGATAAGATTGGTGTGAATAGAGTTGGTATTGCTGATACTGTTGGCTGTGCCAATCCAAGACAAGTGTACGAATTAGTGAGAACTTTAAAGTCAGTTGTCAAGTGTGATATTGAATGCCATTTCCACAACGACACTGGTTGTGCCATTGCAAACGCTTATACTGCCTTGGAAGGTGGTGCCAAGTTAATTGATGTCTCTGTATTGGGAATCGGTGAAAGAAATGGTATTACACCATTGGGAGGATTGATGTCACGAATGATTGCAGCAGACAGAGATTACGTTTTATCCAAATATAAATTACATAAATTGAGAGATTTGGAAAATTTAGTGGCAGAAGCTGTGCAAGTGAACATTCCATTCAATAACCCAATCACTGGTTTCTGCGCTTTTACTCATAAAGCAGGTATTCATGCCAAAGCTATTTTGGCAAATCCATCTACTTATGAAATCTTGAACCCTTCAGACTTTGGTTTGACAAGATACATCCATTTTGCTAACAGATTAACTGGCTGGAATGCTATCAAGTCAAGAGTTGATCAGTTAAATTTGCATTTGACTGATGAGCAATGTAAGGAGGTAACTAATAAAATCAAGAACTTGGGTGACGTGAGACAATTAAACATCGATGATGTGGACTCCATTATCAAGAACTTTCACAATGACATTGCAACACCCGTCCTCAAGCCTACTGAAGGAGGAGAGGGAGAAGAAGAAGGAGACTTGTCAAACAAAAGACTCAAACTTGAATAGGTATAAGACTGAGTAGTAAACACATCAAATAAATGTACGTAAATCTTACAGTGAAAACTACAATTCTTTTATTAAAATAATATCTATATAATACATAACCATCTATTTTATTTCTTCAATGTTAGACGTTCCTTCGTTGTAATTAGCTTGAGCTATAGATACGGTCGAATCGTCCAAGTTTACCACCATATAAATCAACCTTATAAATGCATCTCCTATAAGTCCGGAGCTACTGTCAGATGGAGAAATTCCAAGAATCCCTTCCCCATTTTTCTCTTTTACAAGAATTGATAATGGAACGTTGATGTCAACTTCACCAAAAGAAAACGTAAAATCAGTAAGGTCTGAAATAGGGTAGTCGTCCAAATTAAAAACATAACCAGCTTTTGAGCTATCATAGGTACCATTAACACTTTTACCAATACTATCGGCGACCTTCTTAGGGAAATTCCAGTTATTGTAATTACCAGTGTCCAAAATTAATCTAACTCCTCCATCAAATGTTTCTCCATTGAACTTTACTGATTCTAAATTACCATACACCTGATTTTCGACCTTCCATGTTCCAAGATTACCGCTATATTTTGAGTGGTCAATACCTCCGAAAAGAACTGTCCCCAGGGTAGCATTTTCAGAATCCAAAAAAAGCGAATAGGCCGCTTTATTAATATGACCCTGTTCTCTTAAGGAATACACTATGGTTCGTTTACTAGATTCATCAAAAGACATTCCTAGGATACCTACAGGGAAAGTACCACTTTCGTAAGCAACACCAAAAGTCTGATTAATCGAAACACCCGATTCCAATTTGATATCATCATTAAAAAGGTCCCCACCAAAATCAACGTAGTTACCATCATAGCCGTAAGTGATACCCCAAGTTTTATTGGTATTCTGTGATGTGGTTGAAGAGTTGGCATTATAAGTCCCGTGCGTAGACTCAGTTACATTATGGTTATAGACCCACAACAATGCAGACCCTGTATCGAACCACACAGTGATTTTCTGTTCATCTGAGCCGAAGTAAATATCAGTATAATAGTAAAGACCATCGACCCAATCCAAGGTGTCCTGAAAAGACTCTCCGCTTCCAAATTTAGAGACGAAATTAAAAGGGTTAACTGGAGCTTTTGTTGTGTCTATCTTGAAAGGCAATTGGATAACTCCTGGTTTCAATACTTCAAGGCCAGGTATAGCCAAGGCTTGCACTACTAAAACTAAACCTAGAGTTACAATATGTTTCAACATTCTTGAACAAGCTTATAGAGGATAGAAATATTTCATGTTAGAGGAATCCTTTTTATATTACTATATTTGAGTATTGAATGTAGGATTTGTGCTCTACCTATTGTTCACAGAAAACAATACGCCCAGCAGAATGGCTGGTTCAAGGTTTGTAGCTTGAGATAATCGCATTGCTCTTTCGGTGCAGAACAATAAAGGGTGCTGAACCCCACAATGCGGAACTAATAATGAGACAACTAATACCAAGTAGAATGAACTCCTGAATGGAATAACTCTCTTGACCCATACACCAAGTGGAATTTTAATCCAATAGAGATTTGGCACCAGTAGATAATGTATTACTTGATTATAGTTGGGTTTACATGGAAACACTGCTCTTAAAAGTAGCGT
This sequence comes from Yamadazyma nakazawae, assembly GCA_030582335.1. Lineage (NCBI taxonomy): Eukaryota > Fungi > Ascomycota > Pichiomycetes > Serinales > Debaryomycetaceae > Yamadazyma > Yamadazyma nakazawae. The sequence continues at coordinate 203,440 of JAKTWY010000015.1, forward strand.
AGCAAACCCATTTGGAATAATCCTAAAGATCCATTTCAAACTGAGCGGTAAGTAAGATTATGACACCTATCCTAGATCGCAAATGGATTTTTGGAGATTCAATTACCTTCCAGGATAAATATTTTTGACTGCAAAAGTTACGACGGATCTCGGGTTGCGAGCGTGTGCACACAGGTTCGCAAAAGAGTAAATATGTATCTAGGCTTTAACCTTATTTCAAAATTATTGAGTCTATGGTCACCTAAATAAATTGTTAGCTTTAATCCTCTAGATATACTATAGGGAATTTTATAGCAGATGTTTCCAGTTAGGATTCTTTGAAAAGAAAAATATTATATATTTTTGGTAGGAAAAACTATACACTCTTTAATTGGTAGCAAGAAGGATGGCTTTTCTGGCGGTAGATGCAGCAGACGCAGGATTAACACCCGTGACAACCTTACCATCAGCGACAACAAAATCTTCAAAAGGAGTAGGAGGAGCTTTGTAAACGGCATTCAATCTTTTGAATGCCGTTTCTGGGGTTTCAAGTTGGTGCTTCTGGAAGGCGTTTTCTAAGCCCATGATTTGTTCACCAGCGTCGGTAAATGCAGTAACTTCTCTCCCTTCAAGGAAAGGCTTACCAGTTTTTGGATCTTTCATAGCTTCAAAGATTGCTGGACCGTGGCAAACAGCAGCAACAACCTTATTGTTGGCGTAAATCTTTTCAGCCAATTGAGCGACTCCCTTGGCTTTAGGAAAGTCAAAGACACATCCATGTCCTCCAGCAGCAAAAAAGATATCATAGTCGTCCGGATTGACTTCAGAAGCTTTCTTAATTTTTTGCACATTGACATTGAACTCAGAATTCTTGTCCTGGATAACTACTTTATCATCACCAGTCAAAAAGTCCTCAGAAAGAGAATGCTCATCGAAACCAAAGGTACCAGTTTCGGAAACAAAGTCCACTTCGTATTCTTTAGCTTTGAAAGCTTCAAATGGATGAATTGCTTCTACAGCAAATAAACCGGTTTTAGAACCATCGTCGTAGAATGGTCCTTGATATGAGGTGAGAGCAATAACAACTTTTGGCATATTAAAAATGGAAACTTATTGAATTGTAATGAATACTCATCCCTTGCAACTTCAGGTTATTTATAACAAATTTTCAAATGCGTGTTAAGATCAAATGCTAAGTGTGTGCGCATGGAAGCTTCCATTTGCTCTTGCTTACATATGATATATACCTAGTGCGCAAAACCAACATTTTGTTTGCTTGTTTGTTTCATCGGAGTCACCACAGAGTCATCTCAAAGTTATCTGATTAGTTATCGCTCAGTTATCGCTCAGTCATCTCGGAGTCATTTCCAAGTCATCTCAGAGTCATCGCATTGGTCAAAACTCATCACATAGTCATCTCAGAGTCATTTTCTTTGAATCAGTGTTATTTTTTAATGTCCATCACTATATTAAGGATTATTAATTAACAGTCTATAATTACTGGCTACTTGGCCTACTAGAAATACTCTTTAGATCATCATCCTCATCATCTGAGTCCTCCTCTATTGCTGCAGTTTTACGTCTCTGAAAATCCTTGATATGCGCTTTATTCAAAGCATCACTGAAAGTAGCCAACGTAGATTTACGACGGATTATTTGTGTTAGTTCAGGGACAGTATCAGAGGCTTCGATACTTGCCTCGGAGTCAACAGAAGCATTGGTTGAGATCTGCAGAGCAGTAGACATTGCAGAAGAATCATAGCCTACAGGAAAATGGTTCTTTTTATGGGAGTACCTGAGAGATACCAACTTCTTTATAGCCCTTTCGACCCTTGAAGACACTGCGTAAGGTAATGGTGAATCTCTTGAAGCTCTAAACAAAATGACATTGGTGACATGTTCATTCTCCATTCTGAAAAGAACCCATATAATTCTTCTGATCAATTCGGCCAATGCAATAAGAAAACTAGTCACAGCCAGCTGTTGTATCTGTGTATCGAAAAATGCATAGAAAACCCATTGGAATCTTAAGATCACATCTATTACCATCGCCAAGTAGTAATATATTGGTTTTTCGTAAAAGAGGTGATCTCTTAATAACCAGTTTTTGGAACCTACTTGTAATAAAGACCAATCCATCACTATGTCCCATGCCGAAGTATAAATTGAATTTATGCACGCCATAACAATAAAGGCTATTCTGTTCTGGCTGCTCTGATCAATCCTATACACACTCAATAAACAATAATATGTTGCACCAACGCCATACTTCACCATGTTGGCTAAATGTGGGAACCAGTCTCCACTATCCGCATAACGTCTGATACACTGGAGAAATCTCCAAATACTTGGCAAGGCTGCAAAAAAGCCCATCAGTTTAGACTTAGACGATCCACACACATTATCACTAGGTCTTCCGAAAAGACCATTCCAGTGATGAGAATATAGACAGAAAAAGAAAGAAATATTTCCCATTGTGTAGGTCAAAGAACATAAGAGATCGCCTAGAAAGAAGTCTCGAAATTCAACTGGGTAGAACCCTGAAAATAAAATTCTTATCAATGCAGCTTGTAACCACCTTCTTGCTGAAAGATAGAATTGATTGAAAGGCCAGAAGAATAGAATCAAGGAGACACCGAAGAAAATCCAAGGCCACTGTCTACCGGGGAATTCAGAACTCCAAAAGTCGTTCAAACTGAACCACATCAAGATGGACAAAAATGCTAGGAAAAATGTGGGAAGAACAAAAAACTGTTTATAATCCAAAGCTGTTGCTATATTGAATTCGAAAATAAATTTGTAATTGATTTTATACGTTTCGAATATTAGCATGTTTACACCAAAGAGTACAAACATCATATTAAGCAAGAAAAAACCGGCATAGATCTGTAAAAGAAAGACACCTTCAGGAAGCTCGTCATTGAAAATTTTACGTAAACCTTCATAAAGAGCCAAAACTAATAATGGAACGCATATTCCAAGGAAAACCCCGGAAGAGAAGAATTCCAAATAAAAATTGTTTAATCTCATCTGATTGTTGTTTAATGCATAAGCAATGCTCTTAAGTTTTTCTAATGACCGCTTCCTGTCGGAGTTTTCTGGGTCAAAGAAGCTAATATAAAGCTCTTCCACCTGAAATACCAATTTATCCAAAATGTCACTAGTAATGAAATATGACTCTTCATCAACTTTCTTCATAAATTTGGCTGATATAAGCGACCCAGTCATTTTATCATACTTCTTGGTAATCTTTCTGAGTGCTGTACGGTTCAATTCTTTGAAGGATCGTAAAAGAACCAAAGACCTATAGTGCTCTAAGATTGCTTCTTTCAATTGTTTCCTCGCAAGGAGATACGGGAGACCAAACTGCCTCTTCTTTGTCTCGTAATCCCGTTTACGTTTCTTTCTCATGATTTCCTGAGTTTGCTGTCCCTGGGTTAAAGATCCTGTATCGGCCCCATCATCTGCATGCAACAGGGGGTCAGACGACATTGAATATGCGGTAAAATCCGAATCATGTGACTCTTCCCTCTTACCCATTCCATTACGAATTCTGTTTTCAAAATAGTTGACGTCAAATTCATTTGGAGTAGGATCGGTAAGATTTATATCAGATTCTTTTTTTTTTTTGAATTTATCCAAGAACGCAGTAGACGGCAAAGACGGTAGATCGAATCTACCCAAGGAGAACAACACGCTTTTCGTATGGTATGCCAATTCGTTGACTCTCTTGTAAACTGCGGCGTCATTTTGATCAGACTGAATTGACTTCAATTGACTTCTCTGTCGGTGCTGCATCCACAGCATATGCTCCTTAAGCTGGTAGAGCTGATCTTCTAAAATTAAGAATCTCTCATAGACTTCTTGTTCTTTCTCTTTGAAAAAATCGTCGACCTTTTTATGCTCTGTTTCGAGCCATCTTTGAAAGTCATTTTTCAGTTGTTCTACGTTTTCGTGCTGTAAATACGAAGACTTGAAGATCGATGCCTTAAAAGAACGATTGCTTTTCTTCGCAGTATCATCCGCTTGTTGATTTTGATTCAGGCTCCTATTCTCGTTACTGTAGTTACTGTTTTTACCAGAATGTGGTCGTTGAAGAAGGGGTGTGTCCTCATTTGTACTTGACTCTTCTGTGGCGTGCTTGACCCCTTTTACGAGCTTTTTGCCACGCTTATAGTCAACATATTGAAATCTCCATTCAGGTACGATTCCGTGACTCAACTCTTCCTGAAACTTCATTTATAGTGTACAGTAACGTGGGTTAATTTGAGATTGAAAAAGCTGCAAAATCGCGATGAAATATTATATTGTGCAAGTTAGATAAAACGTGAGTTTCTATGTAAGAAGATACACAAGTTATACATACCAAGCTAGTGTATAGTTTTATATTACGGAATATATGTAAAAAAGTATCATATTCTGTTAACTTTCACCTTCGTACCGCACGTAGAGAGCATCACTGAAATGACGGTGTTTAATTCCAGGAGGTTTGGCAGCCCTGAATCCTTCAATAGCCTCAGACACACTCCATCCCAACTTCTCAATTAAGTAGCAGCAGATCAAGAAGCCTGTTCTGTTGAACCCATAATGACAGTGTACTGCGATTAAAGGTGATTCTTCTTCGTTCTCTTCAAGAATTTTATCGACCAATTGGACAAACTTACGGATAGATCCTGGATCAGGTACCACTTTGGAAACAGTGGCACATTTGTAGTACTTGATTTTCTTGAAAGATTCAGGGTTATAGGGAGGAATATCAGCAGAAATATCAATAATGGCGACGAGTTTTCCCTTTGCTAAAGGGATATCCGAACTAATCATGGATTTGTCACCATGGAATGCACTTTCTAGAATTAATGGTGAATGGTTAGCGTCACCTTCTCGGAGTGTTTTCATACCCAAGAGAGGGGAAACATCTGTGCCGTTTCTTCTGGTGATGTTCAGAGAAACTGGATCAAGCCTCAGCCACTTCAACTCGTTTTTCAACCCCCATTTATCCCCGCTTATGTCGGCCTTAATACGAAGTACCCAAGCAGGTGAGAGATGTAACCTTTCTGGAAAGTTGTGTTCTAAATGGTCAAGGATTTTCCCGCTTATAAACTCCGGCTTGGAGAGAAGTAAGCCGTGTCCCGCATTCTTTATCTCTGTGAACTTACTAACCCTTCTTTGGAATACATGAGATAACATATTATTCAATTCTAGCATTTTTGATAGAGGAGTTACTTTGTCTTCATTTCCTATCACTAGCACTGTTTTTTCATACACCCTATTGTCAAAAGGATTATTGTTGAACTTCTTGATAGCGGCCACGATATCACTGTATTTGGCCTTCTCAAATCCCTTCATGTACTTTAAAAGAATCGAAGTATCTATATCTAGGTTCCATCTGAACTGTCTTAATTTTATGTATAGTGCAGTGTTTAGGGAAAGGGAAGAAGTATCGGCTATTTGTCTGGACACACTATTACTGCTTAATCCCTCTAATCTGTCCCATGTGCGCAAGAGGTCTACTAGGAACGGGAAATTGGTTATGCAACGGGCTAAAAATGAATGCTTCTGTGGCTTTTTGCTCTCGAAAATATCATCTTCAAAACTTGGAGAAGATAATAAAATCAACCCTTCCACCTTTCCTTCCGGAAGTCTCTTAACCACCTTTGCAGACAAAACACACCCCATGGAGTGACCTATTAACACAACTTTCTTATTTTTAGGAATAGTTTGTTGGATGAATTCAGTGATGATAATGGCAATGTTATTGGTGGATAAATCCTCATCGACCATGGCCAGCACAGTCAGAGAAATTTTGGCTTTGTCTTCATCCAGAATTTCGCTTAGCCTAGCACTATCATCGAATCTTGCTCTAGATTGACCAAAACCCGGTAAATCTAAAGATATGATCTCCAGGCACTGTGAAAGAAGCGCCATCAATGGCTCGAATTGGGACATTTGACCGCCGAGACCGTGTATGAATACAAGAATGGGGCTCTCTTTCAACTCTCGCCTAATATCCAACGATTGATTATTTTCATTTCTGGTGAAATTGACAAGAGGATGTTCAATGTGGAGCGTTCTCAAGTACAATTCATTTACAGAAATAAGCTGCTGGGCCGCTAAGTCCACTCTTGTGGTAGTGGAGTACTTGGCTATTAATGCCGAATCGCTTGGCTCGGTTTCAAGCACATACTTCTCAAACGTGTTAGCCTGCTTGAATAAGACTACACGAATGTACTGCTGAATTTTCTTCAAAAGAGTATCGGAAGCAGACTTTTGTTCATTTGCTAGCTTGTTGAGTTTGGTGAAAGAGCCGGTAACGTGTGAGTTGTGGGGAGAGAGCGCAAGTAACTCTTCATCGTTCATCTTAAAAGTTAGTCGGGGCTTAAATTAGCTTCGCGAAGATAAGGTGACGTATATAAGACGGACTTGGGGGTCAATGGGAGAGCTGTTTTTGAGTATAGAGATTTTTAGATATCGATATACAAATTGTTGGAATATGTACAAATACAAATAAGCATACTGGGGTGTTTGAGTGAATATTTTCGTGTTTTAAGTCTGCAGATGTATTTCCCATAATCTTCAAACAAACATTATGGTCTACTATTTTTTCTCACTTTTTCCGGATCCACTTGGCTACTGCATTCATTATGTCCCGTTACACTTACGATAACGACAGTCTAGACGACTTGGACACCACGCTAGATAAGGCGCTAAACAATGCCAGTAATAGCCTTTTCAATAACTCCCGGCACAGCTCACTGGGTTCCCTTGGAATTCCTCTCACTAACTTTGACAGACCGAGTCCGAATCCAAATTCCAGTTTGAATAATCCTATGCGATATGAGGACGATAGTTCCCCTTTAATCGATGGGCATGCCCGGCTGTTTGACTCCACCTCCAACTTGGAGATTAACGTCAACTCTGGTGGGTTGAAAGGGTTTATACAACAAGTAGTGAACTTTTTCAAACTTGCGAGATTCGAATTGGACCAAGAACGAAATAAAGGTGAAGGAGAAGAAGAAAGATATATCACACCAAGAAATAACAAGGTACGGAATCGATATCCAACAAATGCCATCTCTAATGCCAAATATAATCCAATTACATTTTTTCCCATTATATTGTATGAACAATTCAAGTTCTTTTTCAACTTATATTTCCTTTTGGTTGCGTTATCGCAAATTGTTCCACAATTGAGGATTGGATACTTGAGTTCGTACATCGTGCCGTTGGGCTTTGTGTTGGTGGTTTCCATGTTGAAGGAAGCGAGCGATGATATAGCGAGACGTAGAAGAGACATAGAACAAAATAATGAGTCTTATGAGGTTTTAAATCGTCTGGGCGTCAGTTCACTTACTACTGAGCCCAGGTACATCCCATCAAAGAACATAAGAGTTGGGGATTTAATACAAATCCATAAAAATACGAGAATTCCGGCTGATATAATCTTACTTCAGTCCTCTGATAAAGAAGGAAACGGAGAGGCATTTATTAAAACAGATCAATTGGACGGTGAAACGGACTGGAAGCTTAGAATTGCCCCGAATATGACGCAGAATATGAATAGCATCAATGACTTAATTGAAAACATCTCTTTGATCGTTAACAAGCCCACTAAATCTATACACCATTTCAATGGAAAATTGGTCTACCACCCAAACGGTTATAATCAATCAAATTCTGAACAGATTCCTCTTACAATCGACCAGACCATGTGGGCGAACACTGTTTTGGCTACCGGTTCTGCAATTGGGATGGTGGTATATACGGGCATTGAAACAAGACAACTGTTGAACACTACTAAAACTGGTGTCAAAACTGGGTTGTTGGAATTAGAAGTCAACAACTTGGCAAAAATTCTTTGTGTGACTGTTTTCATGCTATCTGCGGGCTTGGTAATAGCCAAGGGATGGCCTTTAAAGAAAACATGGTATATCGATGTTTTAAGGTATTTGATTTTATTCTCGACTATTATTCCAGTATCTCTAAGGGTCAACTTGGATTTGGCGAAGTCTGTTTATGCCTCACAAATCTCTAAAGACAAAGAAATTAAAGATACCATTGTTAGAACCTCTACCATCCCAGAAGATTTAGGGAGAATTGAATATCTATTAAGTGATAAAACTGGAACTTTAACCCAAAATGACATGGAATTGAAGAAGCTTCACTTGGGATCTGTAAGCTATTCAGGCGACACTTTGGATATGGTTGGTGAATACATTAATAATAGTTTGAACAGCTTGAGATCAAACAACTTGATAGGCTCAAGTAACATGAAAAAAAGAGATTTGAGTAATAAAGTTTATGACTTAGTATTGACGTTGGCTTTATGTCATAACGTGACTCCAACATATGAAGACGGCCAAGACTATACCGAGAGTGAAGTGACATATCAAGCTGCATCGCCAGATGAAATTGCTATAATCAAGTTCACAGAGAGTGTGGGGTTGAAGTTAATTCAAAGAGATAGAACTTCAATGAGCTTATTGCATCTGAAACTGAACCAAATCTTCAAGTTTAAAATCTTGTCCATTTTCCCGTTCAGCAGTGAAACTAAGAGAATGGGGATTATTGTCAAGGATTTGACTAGAGACGTAATTCTTTTCTTGGAGAAAGGTGCTGATTCAGTCATGATAAACATTGTTAACCACAGTGACTGGCTAGAAGAAGAAACTGGTAATATGGCAAGAGAAGGTTTAAGAACTTTAGTTATAGGTAAAAAGAAGTTAAACGAGAAACTTTTGGAAGATTTTGAAGAAGCCTATAAAGAAGCTAGTTTAGCCATGTATGATAGAGATAATTCTATGCAACAGGTTATTGTAAACCACCTAGAACACGGATTAGAGTTATTAGGTTTGACTGGTGTTGAAGATAAGTTGCAAAAAAACGTTAAATCGTCTATTGAATTACTTAGAAATGCCGGTATTAAAATATGGATGTTAACAGGAGATAAAGTAGAGACGGCTAAATGTGTTTCTATCAGTTGTAAATTGATCACGAGGGGACAATACGTTCATCAAATTACCAAAGTCAATCATCCAGATCTTGCATTGAACCACTTGGAGATGTTGAGAATCAATTTGAATTCAGTTCTTTTGATTGATGGTGAGAGTTTATTGACATATATGAAACATTTCCGAGAAGAGTTTTTCAGACTTGCAATTCAGTTACCCACTGTCATTGCTTGTAGATGCTCTCCACAACAAAAGGCTGATATTGCAAAGATTATTAAGGAGATCACTGGTAAGAGAACCTGCTGTATTGGAGACGGTGGTAATGATGTTAGTATGATCCAGGTGGCTGACGTTGGGGTTGGTATTGTCGGGAAAGAAGGGAAGCAAGCCTCCCTTGCAGCTGACTTCAGTATTGATCAGTTTTACTATTTGTGTAAATTGCTTCTTTGGCACGGGAGAAACTCGTACAAGAGATCTTCTAAACTTGGACAGTTCATCATGCATCGTGGGTTGATCATATCTGTATGTCAAGCCGTATATTCTATTTCCTCTGATTTTGAGCCAATAGCATTATTTCAAGGTTTCCTCATGGTAGGATATTCTACAATCTATACCATGATGCCAGTATTCTCAATGACATTGGATTGCGATATCAATGAAAACTTGACAAAATTATACCCCGAATTGTATAAGGAATTGAGACTTGGAAGGGCTTTAAGCTATAAGAACTTTATTATCTGGTGTCTCATATCTCTTTTTCAAGGTTCTGTTATTCAACTTCTTAGTCAAAAGTTCCAAAGTCTTGATCTTGAGAGATTCACTTCCATGGTATCTCTAGCATTCTCTGCATTGATTTTCAATGAACTTATCATGGTTTGTCTCCAGATAAACCAGTGGAATAAGGTGATGCTCATTACACTAATTCTAACATTCCTTATCTACATATCTTCAATACCGCTCCTTCCAGACTATTTTGATCTCGAATACTTAGCATCATTTTCCTTTTTCTGGCAATGTGCATTGATTCTTACCGTGAGTTTATTCCCGATTTGGTTATTTCAAGCAATTAATCGGAGAATACGTCCTCCGAGTTACGCTAAGGTCCAACAAGATTAAACACAGATATGGAATGATTACCTGCAATATTGAACATCACATATATATTCAATAAACAAACAACTATGCAAAAATCAGTTTCCTTGATGTACTCTATTATTACCGATTCGCTGATTGGAGTCGGTGATTACATAAGCAAACAATGCTATAGACAATTCTGGAACAATGGCGAAAAACCTCACAACAAGACCCGTTACAAACCATACCGGAGCAAACCAGTTGTCACTAATGAATTCTTTTAATACTGGGTGACTGTAAAGTTAATTGCACTTAAATTTCACCCCTCTATATCCAGGATGTCGCAAAGCTTTTAATTCAAGTTTGTGGATGGTAAGTTATAAGTCAGATAGAAGGTGAGAATCGAAAGGTAAATATTCGAAAACCATTTAAAGGGACTCTTTTTTCAAAATAAAGAAATCACTACTGCATAAAAACAACTGTGTATAAATACCATAGAGGTTTATGTAGAATCGAAAAAGCTAGAATATCCCAGATTGGTGCACTCAATTTAATTCTAACATTGTCTTCTATGGCTACAAATTTACATGTACAGATCACCGTGAGGCTGAAAGGTCAAAATCCGGCTAGGTTTAAATATTTCCAACATATTAATCATCATCTATCACTTACCACTTATCACTTAAACTTCTTTGAATTTCAAATCCTTTGAGATCAGAACTGACATGATAATTTTGCGATTATTGGGTGCAAAATAATCTCTTGCCATACACGCATTACTTTAGCAGAATTTTAATCTTCTAATGTACCTTTTGAGACAAGGGAATCTTATTGTGTTAGATAGAGATAGGTATAGTTAGAACTGAATGTGTCTTTTACGTAGATTTTATGTTTCTCACCGATAATACTTTCAATTTTGATTTTATTGAAACAGCTTAAAATGAATGAATCAAGAGAAACACATAAGTACCTTCTTATTTCAAAGTCATGATAAAAAAAAAAATATCTCCTCTTTGAAGGGAAGCTCTGCGCAAAGTTTATATAATGAATATACGATTTTAAAAAACTTAACTGATAGGTGCTACATGAATTTTACTGAAGTACGAGAATTATTCGGAGTTGTTCTGATACTCTGTGGAGAGCGAATTTGAGGGCACTCACAGATTTGAGATTGCGACATTCCAACTAACACAGGTGTGAATTTTATTTAATGTTAGTGTACAATATTACGGAGCGTGGGGGGAACTGTTCGTGGAAAAGCAATTGGTGGTTAGCGGAATTACTTGTTAACTGACTGAAGTGGGTAGCTACTCATCAAGTTGAATGGTTGTAAAGATTTCTACAAAAACTACAAAGCTTGAGGTACGGCACTAACAGGATTAACCTATCGGGGTACATCACTAACTGTTGCACCTGTTGCAGGAATTGTTGTTAAATGATCAAAATCGCTACCAATTCGGGAATAGTGTTACCGGATTTAGAATACCCAACCAATTCGCAACGGAGGACCAAGAAATTAAGATTCAGGAACGAGGAAGGATACACGTCCTAGAAGTTGCACCTCTACCGCGATATCGTCTTATTACGCGACCCTTTGCGCGGTAGACGTGGAATAAATAACTGGAACCGAGACGTGGCGCGGGTGCCGCTAAACGAGTAGTCGTGCACCCGACTTGGTAACTGTGGGTTGATTAGCATATTATGAGACTGCATATTGTTGATGTGGTTCCATTGAATGAGCTGATTCTTAACCATACATTAGTCAACCTAAAAATCTTAATATATAAGGATGTAAGTTCCTCCGATTACTAAATTTTTATACACACTCAATTATAAATTCTAATATGTACCGAGTCAGACCAGTCAATCCTCGTACCTCCGCTTTATTGTTAGGCTACTTGCTAGTATCAACTACGTTACCATTTGCCTTGAGTTATAAGGAGTCATTAGAGAAGACCCAGCTTAAGGGTACCATTAGTACCAGAGCTCTTTTTAATAAGATCTGAAATTGCAACAGACAATAACAAATTCCAAGTTATCAGGAACTACTGATATTAAAGGCAGCTTGGTAAAGGGGTTTTTAGGGCCATAGTTTGGGAGGCCCAGGGCACGTACGCTGGCTGTATGGTCAGAGTTTTAGTCATGAGTTTTCGTTAGTTAATTAGCCAATATAATAAAAATTAAGGATATTAGTTGTAGCAAGAATGTTCATTATTAGGTTTAGTATTATCATCTCTAGTTAGAATGATGAATGCTATCTTATCAAGAAGAGATATTTTGTGACATTCACGATCTGTCCCTTTTCTAAGGTTGGGATACAAAATTTATGGGTGCTTACGAGTGCTATCTCCACTGATAAAAGGTTATGTGAGATAACAATCGGACATTCAAATTAGTACATTCATTCGTCATTTATGTGAGGGGTGTTTTGTAACCTACCCTTGCGTTTCAATTTTGTATTTCCACTATTGTTCGATCGTTGCAACAACAGGATATTGCGTAATGCTCCATAGTTTTTCTTATCGCGAATGACAAGGTTGAGTTTTATGTTGTCTTCTCTACAGTCGTATAGATCCTGAACCGTTACGGTTCGAGATGCTAAACTCAGATAGTATATTTCTGTTGAAATTTATAGCCGCCCGTGAACGTGTCTCGATGTTAAGCAATCTTTTTTACGTCGATATAACTTTCTCTTTCGCCAGAAAGCGCTGAATAGCTAGGAGTTATCAATTAAGCAGAAATTTGAGAGACTTCCACCAAGATATCTTCATACTAATAAGCCTATCTTAACTAACTACTATTTTTGGATTTTTAAAGAGCATTAGTCAAAATCCAAAGTAGAATAGGGTCTGCATATGACAGATCTCTTATATACAGATCTTTGAATTTTACATCCTAGATGTTGCGTGTGCGTTCGCTTTAGCCCGAAATATTGTCTGATGTAAACTCTCATTTTACTAATCAACAATTCTCAGTCGATTGACTAAATTTATTCCAAACATGTCTTCTTCTATGTGCTCGAGTAAGGGATCACTAGAAGCTGCAAATGTACAATTTTGAGTCTATGAATTAGCTACATACAATTCATATTTACGACTTCAGAACATAATCATTAACTGTTGTCTCCACAGCTGAAAGCGCTGGAAACAGTACCATTGGCATACTGATTAATAATGGATTGAATACATCCGTACATCCCAGAAACCAAAATATAAACTCCGAAAGCAATACAAAATAACCCAACCGAAGTATAGTAAATGTTTTTAGTGCTATTGTTCCATCTTTTAAAAAAGGCCTTAAACCAAGATTGATTGTTTTTCTTCGATATGTGGCCGCTAATCCCATGTAAGGTCATGAAACCGGGGATAATCAAAGTAAAACTACTTCCAATTAATGACCCAATCAATGCTAATAAGTCATTGAAGAAAGGAATTGCACTAGCAATGACATATCCAAAGATAATGACAACCAACATAGAGCCAACCCAAGTTGACCAATGTATGAGAGAATTGGATTGTAGATGCTTAGTTCCCCTAAGTATACGAACCAATGTATACTTTGCAGACAAATGTGCAGTAAAAAAACCAGAGAAAACTAAACCTGGAAAACCAATACCATAACCAATCTTTTGGAAAAGAGGACCAGCAGACCCTAAAGTTGGAGAAGTAACATATCTACCAACCTTTCCATAAACTATGCAACTGATGGCTATATAATTAACAACAGTGAAAGCTTGGCCCATCAAAAGAGCTTTGTTGTATTGTCTTTGATCTCTCATCTCTGAGTGAATTGTGAAAAAAGAACCAGTACCACAAAGACTCATAAGCTGAGTGCCCAAAGCACCGGCGATTGAATAATAACTAGAACCCAGAGCTACGGCATAGATTTGTTTATCAATAGGTTCCCCTACCGGTGCACCTGGTGGGGTACTTTGAGTGAGACAAGCAATAGCAACAACCCAAACACCAAGAAAAATTGAAACAAGTGCCACATATCCAGTCCAAGACATGATCTTCATGGTTCTAATGGAGGTACCCAAAATCAAACTTATAATGGCACCAAAGGCTACAAAGATATTGGTACATAAGGAATGCTCACTTAAAGTATTCAATGCGATGGAAATAGTTAAGGCAGCAGCTCCATAACAAAGAGCATAGAAAAGCCAGTATCCACCACCCATAATTTCCCTTCCAATCTTTCCAAACATAACTTCGGTGGCATCACCTATATTGTGAACTTGAGGGTGACGAAGACGGAAATTTCCTACAACTAAACCAGTCCAAGTACTCAATATGCAAAGGGCACCGAGAGTGATGAGACCTGGCACGAATCCCAAGATTTGAAAAGTTTTTGGTAAACCAAGCACCCCTAAACTGAATTGACTTTTAGCTATTAAAACAGCGGCACCAAAACATGTAACACCCCTAAAATCTGGACCTTCCGAAGTAACTGCAAACACATCTTGCTCACCAAACTCACTGATCTGACTTAACTGTGGGGTCAATGGAGGCCTTTTATTGAATTCCAAATCCTTTTCACTCACTATACTGGCCATGTTAATATTCAAGATCAGATATCCAAAAAAAAAAACCCAAGAAGTCTTCGCTAACTTTATATAAGATTTTTATTTTTTTTTTTTGTACGCTCTTGCAAGTGAAGCGGGATGAGATAAGTATCTTTCAATTCCAGAAAATTCTCTAGTGGCGAAAGGGTTATATGATCTTCAACTAAGCTCATTCCAGGGAATGAAAATATGCTACGTTGTTAATTGCAATCATGAACTAGTTAGAGGTTTCCATTATTACATTAATTTTGTATGGCAAAAAGCATAGGTATGGGATTAGAGTGATTAACTTCATCCCTGACCAAGTACCCCACAATAAATCCAATTGAGTTATACGTATGTTCATGTTCTCCAAACGCCGTGCACGAGTTCATACAAGCGACTTGGGGAACGTTATTTTAATGGAAAGTTGAAAACTATAGCGAGGGTTCTGGAGATGAGGAAATTTTAGGCAGCTTTCTGCGAACGCGGACTAAATTAAGAAGTTATACTGCTTTTCTGGGCTCTATTTAGGCCAACTTGCATTTTAAACTTCCAGGGAGGCAGTGAAAAGCGAGAGGAAGAATTGGATGTGTGTGCTCACCAAATATAAGAAGTAGATTCTCGTAAGACTTGTTTGGCAGGATACATATCAGAATGTATATAATGTGCTGCTTGGATAAGCATTCCGAAATTCTTGATATCAAAACTAGAATGTATGTTCTATACTATTGAAGGTATCATAGATGGATATAAAATGAATTTTAGTATTATATAAGCAACCCCTTTACGAATAAACATTTTGCTAACGTATGCCGTCATGGCTATACTTTACCAATGATGGAAATACTTTGACGAGATAAAATACTTACACTATCAGTCATGATAGCAGATTTTTCCAGTGCATACTTAGCGTTTATTGGATGAGACCAGAATAAGCTGTCAACATCTTCAATATCGATACCTTTTGTTTCCACCCAGATATACCAGATTATGGGTAAAAAAAGCAAGTCATAAGCACCATTTATTATATAAAACTTCCACCCAATACTCGACATAGCAATGGGTAAGACAAAAGAACCAAGAATACCGAAAGCACTGTTCCAGAAACAGAAGAAACTAGTACCAGTACTTCTCATGTCAAAAGGATATAATTCTGGAGGATATATCGTGGCCATAGGTGTGAACGAAAAAGAGTAGAACCCGCTGAACATAAACATTACTGCGATGGCTCCATAAGTTCCAGACGTGCTATGCCCATCACCGTATAATTTAACCAATCCTCCAAGTATTAAGAAAGTGACAGCCATTCCAGTGAGAGATGACATACATTGAGTCTTTCTACCAAACTTATCAAACGTGAAGGAACCAGTAATAGCACATACAAGCTGCCAAGCACTGGACACAATTGTAACTTGTAACCTTCTTGTGGGAGAAGTTATTCCGGCTTGCTCTAATAAGATGGATAAATAATAAGTTCCCACAGAAGAACCACCCATTTCGGCTATGAATGCATGAGTTATATTAATGAACATCTTTTGTCTATTGATCCTTTCTTTGAAAAGCCTTTTCCATGGATTGGTCGAATCTTGCTTTTTGATTTCCGCTTCTGCCTTATATTGTTCAAGAATACTCGTTGCAGTCATCGTATCACCTCTATGAACAATGGTTAATGTCTGTAAAGCTTGTAGATCATATCCAGTCTTTAAAGAATGTTTCGGAGATTCTGGTATGAAAGCCAAATTCAATAAGGCAAGTAGGCTAGGAATACACTGGATGATGGACGGAGTTCTCCAGTTCCAATTCCCAGGAATGTTTCTACTTGCATAAGTAACCCCTGAAGCAATAAGCGCCCCAGCTAAAAAGGAGGAGAAAGAAAAACCCATCAAAATACCTCTTTTAGAGGGAGGTACCAATTCTGCAAGTAAAATCATAGCAGAACAGTTTGTTAAAATTCCGCCATAACCAATTATAATTCTACCTACGATAAACATACCCTGATTTTGGGCAGTTGATTGGAGAATGATACCTACAAACAAAATACAAATACCAATAGTTATAGCCACCTTACGACCAAAGCGATCATTAAGGTACTGGGTAGCATAAAGAAGCACAAGAATTTCTCCAATCCAAGTACCAGCGTTGTTTAACCCTATGGTGACTGGATTCAAATTAAAATAGCTAACGTAGGATTCTAAATTCAAGACACTTCCCATCATCAAACTGTCATACCCTAAAGTTGTAGGGTGGATCGTACTCAAAAATACTAACAACACTATGAACACATTGTAGTTAGTAGGAACCCATTTGGACAATGGTTTTTCAGATCTAGAATTCATACCACTCTCTGCATCTTTTGGTGAAGAGAAACAGCTGGTTGATATAGTATCACAGTCAGCATGGTCTGTCTTATCAATGCTTGAGCATTTGGCTTATCTTCAAAAGTCGCACTGAAAATCGATTTGGGCCGATTTGGACCGATTTGGACCGATTTGGACCGAGCATAAAAGCTATTGTTATGTGCCTTGCCTTTTGATAAGATCTTGTTTAATCTTATATTGAAACCCTTTCATGTATACAGTCTCGGTCCAATTTGGTCGAAGGTATCCGTATTTTCACAAGAATTTAAATACAAGGAGTCCCTATAACAAATTATAACATGGCTCCGGTATTAAATGAACCACCAGCAGAGGGTTACGTTCCCCCAGATTTGGAGGATATCAAGAAGTTCTCGCTCTTGAAGAGACTGTTGATCAAACCCGAAAATGTTGAAAAGGTGAAGCACTCATGGAAAAGATTATTGATTGAGCTTGAAAAGATGGCAGCCGAAATCAAGGCTGAGGGACCTAGTTATATCCCAAGTGTTGATTGGGCAACACTTAAAGCCAATAGCGGTGAATTCCCTGAAGAAATTGCCGAGAAGTTCAAAACAAGAGGTTGTATTATAATCAGAAATGTGGTTGACGAAAAAACATGTGACGAGTGGACGGTTTCAATGAGAGATTTTATCACCAAGCATCCTGAAGTAGGAGGTTATCCTGAACCCATTACCAATTGGTTTGCTTTCTGGACTAAAGGCCAAGTCCAAGCAAGATCTCATCCAGATGTAATCGCACTCATGAAGGTGATGAGTCAATTCTTTTACGTAGAAGATAAGAGTTTGCCTGTTGATATTAGCAATAATGTGGTATATCCAGACGCTTTTAGAATCAGACCTCCAGGACAACTGATAGCTCTCGATTTGCATTTGGATGCTGGGTCCATTGAGAGATGGGAAGATGAAGTTTACCGTCAACTTTATGCACCAATTCTTGAAGGAAGATGGGAAGAATGGGAACCGTGGAGATTGGATGAAAGAGCATTTGCCACGTGTGACCTTTACAGCCACCTATCCGTGAGACCAACAGCAACATCAGCTTTCAGGAGTTTACAAGGTTGGTTGGCTTTAAGTTCAGTGAAAGCTAGCGAAGGAACAATCAGGTTGTTACCAAATATAAAATTGGTTAACGCTTATTCTATTTTGAGACCATTCTTTTGGAGAGATGATGGAGGAATTGACTTAGAAACTCCAAAGTTTCCTGGTGCTATTGTTGGGTCAGGTCAATTCTTTTGTACAGAAGAAACACATCCTCATCTTAAGCAGTTAGAAACTGTTTGGAGTATTCCTTACGCTAATACTGGTGATTATGTGTTCTGGCACTCTGATGTTGCCCATGAAGTCGACAAAGAACACAAAGGTACTGGCGAATCTTCGGTCTTCTTTAATGCTTTGTGTCCTTTATGTCCTTATAATATCGACAATATGATTGCAACAAGAGATTCTTTTTTAGCTGTCAAACCGCCTAGAGACTTTTGGCATGACAAGAACAGAAGGGATTTTGTTGAAGGAGACTTTGGAGACCATGGCGCACGGAAGCTGAATATCACTACCCTAGAAGGTCTACAGGCTATGGGCTTCAAAAATTTCGATGAAAACGAGCCGGGATTGACAGAGGGTCAAATAAAGGTCAGAAAGCTTGCAAATTTAGCCATGGACGCCGGTAAAATGTAGATAAAGACGTTTAGATGGCACTTCGGTTGTATTTAGAGCTTATCGTAAGAATAAAAATAAAAATAAAATAATCATGCGCAAACCATTTCTCTTATCTCGCTTGGTGAGTTCTACATCTATAGGGTCGATCGACTATGTCAGATTTGAGAATCGCCAAAAGGGCTCCCAAATCATGTTATGAATGTTACAAGAGGAAGGTGAAATGTAACAAACAGATTCCTTGCAATGTCTGTATCAAAAGAGGAGCTGCTGATACTTGTGAGAGAGAGAAAGTTGTGATCAATGGGAGGATCTACAATGCTGCTCAAAGACCACATTGGAAACACGAAAAGCAAGATTTCAACACAGAACTTCTAAGTAAGGAAGTTGAATACCTTAGGGAGAAAATAAGATTTTATGAAAAAAAGGCTGAGAAGAACTCCAGAGTTATTAACAAAACCAATGAATATAATTATTTTGGATCCCGAATGACATTTATTTCTAGACAGCAACAAGAAAGACATAAAAAAGTGGAATATAACTACAAAGATATCCTGGAGTTGGCAAGCTTTCTAAGTCACGAGACATCAAGGAAGCTAATTACTTTTAATTTAGAAGAGATATATTTCTTTCATTGTGTTATCTTTCCTGAAATTTTTCTTGAAGAGCACGACAACTTTTTTAAGGAAGGTGGTAATCATTTAAATGAACAGATAGAAAAAAACAGATACGAATACTTGTGGATGGCAATATACTATGCATTAATATGTAATTCATTTTATCTTCTGGGAGAAGAACTCCAATCTCTGTTGGGTCTAAACGAATCAGAAAGCATCCGGTTCGGGAAGATTTCTTTTTATGCATGCATAGAGTCCTTACATAGAGGGCAGCATCTACAATACCCTAATATCAAGAGCCTTCAATGTTTTTGCATTTTAGCAACATCATCTTTCTTTACAGGATTGCACTATCATCTTTCAACTTTAAGTAGTATGGTATATACTGCCAGGAGTTTGAATCTAGACAAGCTTGTACAGCCCACATCTGAAATCGATCTACTCAATTTCGAATTGAGTTGTCGTATTTGGTGGGTCTTGGTTGCTATTGATTGGTTGGAGGATGTGAATAAAAACAGGACCCTTCAAATAACCACTCGTGATTTCAGCACACCAAAACCTCGAAATATTACTGATTTCAATTTGGTAAATTCTATTGAAGAAATTTCTACAGAATTTCTTCCCATAACTTATAATTTATTCATTTTTGATATATGTGACCAACAAGCATATTATGGACCTGGCGTCGACAAAACTTTGGCGGGGATGGATTTTGCCTACTTTTACATTCTTTCTTTGGAATCAAATGTAAACAACTATTCAGACACTAGTGAGTATCACAATGTTGAACGCTACGCTCGTTTCGTATTAACCATCAAATTGTTACATGAAAAATTACTCATCAACCGTGACTTGATTAATTCCAAAAATAATTCTGAAGAGGACTTCAGCGCTGAAATTGAAATATGCGTTGAAGTAAGCACTCGTCTAGTTAAGTTGTTCAATGACCCAAGCTATCCTGTTTTCTACAAAAAGTACTGGGTGGTGAGTGAACATGCTGCTAATGGGGCCATCTTTTTATTAATCAATATGATCCTTGACGGAAGGCATATTGTCTTAGATACTGTAGAAACGATCGAGAAGTTTCTACGTAGTGTCGGCCAGTTTATTTTGATACCGGATAACCCTGTCAACGAGAAACTTGCAATTTTCATTAGTCGTTTACTTCGTATACTACAGAAAAAAATGAATAATGAACACTATAAGCTCGAAATCGAGGAAGCTGATAGTATAATGTCTTCCATAGATAATCTACCTAAGGTCTATGATTACAAAGCCAACACTTTGTGGGATGAACTTAACGATGACAACTGGAAAGATATGTTTTTTTACATTAAGGATAAACTCGAGACCAGCCATGAATGGGAATTGACATGATACTTACCGTATAGTTTAGAATTCAGAACTCTAGAGTATTGCAACTCGACTCGTTTCCAAAGTAGCATTCTTGTTACTCTTAGCGAATTGAAATATGAAAGACCGTAGAATATATAGCTATAAAAAAATTGATAGGTAAAATAATGTTTGAGGTGATTGAAATGACGAATGCTAATTATAAAGGTTAACCAAACATCCCTAGGAGTGGTTGGCCAAAGATCAGTGGAGATTTTTGTGGTAGCGAAGAACAACCGTAGGTTGCATGAAGCATTATGAATTTAAATAAAGATAATTGGCACCAAAATGCTAAAGAGAGGAGGAAGTAGTGCAATAGTATATAATGGCAGATTGAAGACCCTTTACCACACTATAAAGAGTAGCTTATGCTCACTCATAGCGGCTAAATTATTTAAAATTATCCAGTAGTCTGATAAATGTGAGAAGGGACAGTACATAATCAACTGTATGCAAGCCACAGCTTTTAGTGCTATTGAATATAAGTATCGCTGAAATAGTGTTACTCCTGTAATAATAAGAACTGACAGATTCCTTCTATTTCAGTTTTGTGCCTTGAGATTAATACCACTCGTATATAGTAGCAAAACAGGCTCATATTCAAATTTAATTTTTCAAGGAAGATGAACTCAAGGTATCAGCTTGCAAAAAAACTGTGGTTGTCATGAGCCCGGTGAATTTGTTTTCTATCGGGGAAACTAGAAAGTCTACTGAGAAATTTGTACGATTTGTCACGAGCTGATTAGTAATCTTGTTATTATAGGATAACTTATTAGCTTTCCGGGGTTTTTGTAATATCTCGGGTAAGCTAGTAGTTGTAAGCAGGTAGTGGATGCACTTAGTGTACACAATTACGGTAAACAAGTAGTGTAAGTTATTAATTATTAAGCCAATATACATGGTCGATGTACTTAAATGAGGCTTTTTGCCATGATTAAAAGTTGTACATAAATATTTATTAACTTTTACATGACTTCTATTGCTATTTTTGGAACTTCAGGTACTTTAGGAAAGCCACTTTTAAACGCTTTAGGCTATTCTGCTTTCAAGGATAAGATCAAATTTCCAGTTAAAGCTATTTCCACTAAGGATAAAAGCTCAGAATCTAATGATAGGATTCAGTTCATCCAAGGGAATATCTCTTCAGATGATTTCTCTAAGGAGTTAGAGGGAATTGATGTGATTATCTCATTAGCTAAACCTGAACCTAGCGTATTGGCGGGTCTTGAAAAATTGTTGCTTCGAGTCAGACCAAAGATGTACATTCCTTCTGAGTTTGGCTTCGATAACTCTGCTTTGGATATTCCACTTTATCCTATGTTTCAGAGAAAATTGGACCATGCTAGGAAGATCTCAGACGCTGGAATCAAGGTTGCTAAGATTGCAACTACATTCTTTAGAGTACCCCCTTTTTCGTTGTATGCTTTCACTACTCATTGTGGAATTGACCAAACAAAGAAAATTTACACCAAAGTTACTGATCGTGACGATGTTGTTCAATATAGTAAGGCTGGTGATATGGCGAAGTCAATCCTTAGTGTTGCAACTACTGATGCATCCAAGGTCAAAGATTTGTACAGAATATACTCAAACGTAAGGTCTGTTGAGGATATTTACAGTGATATTAAACAAGAACAAGGTGACTTCGAGATTGTTGAAACTACAGTGGAAGATGTCACCAAGACCTACAAGGAAGAATATGATGAAGGGAAACGAGACTTTATCGGCGCTTTATTTACAGTTTGGGCCAGGGGTGCGGGAAAAGGTGCATACTTCGTCGAAGACGACAGAGACACTGTGAATCCTGGTCAATCTTTGTGGAAGTGGGAATCGTGGTAAATATTCATATAGTATATACAATGAGAATGAGTTTCTTAATTTCAAATTTTGTAGAGAATCTACAGCTCCTTATGTAACCTTTCCATCAGTTTCTACTCGAAACTTACGAAAAAACTTTCTACCATCTCCTTACCTAGAATGAGAGATGTTTTCAGCGAGTATTGGAGACTTAGATTGTGGTCACTTAGACTTCACTCTTTTCTTGGAGGCATTCTGGGATGTAAGTGTGTACAATAACGCTGGCAGCGAAGTACGAGTGTTTGATCAGTCAAAGGTCGTTATTCTTCTCTAGAAAGTACAAATGCTGAGTTATGATATAGCAATATTACTGTTTTATTACAGTACACGGTAACCGTGCACTCGCTTGTATATACCACTTAAAAGAAAGCTTCCTAGCACCAAGGAGAATAGTGAGCGTAGGAACAATAGATCCAAGGAGCTTTTATTCTAATGCGGCTGAATCAGACCCAATAAACCAGTCCTCAGTCAACCACGGGCTCTGAACTAAGCTTGTCTGCACTACGACATATTTTGCAGCCACCATCGATACATACTTTGAAAGTGGATGCTTCTGTTGAGTAGATATTTCTAGTGAATTAGATAAGAGAATACTGATCCAGTTTTCTTTTCATATTCGAGTATTTAAGTAGTTTCTTTGGTATAACAGGCTTTTTATAGTGGTATATGCAGCTAATTTTTCGTTAGCCGCCTATTCATATTTCATAACACTACTGATAAGCTGTTTGTGACTGCTTAAACATAATTTCAAATATTCTGATTTTTATCAGGATTTGAATCGGGGAAAGTCTACTATAGTAACCAAGAAAATAATTGACTCAGAGACTAAGAAAAATGTTAAAATCAGCCAAAAGATTTCGAACACTACACTCGAATTCTCTAAATTCGAGTCTAACTGCCAACATAGGTGTAACGATACACACCATAAAGTACACACATATTATTCGGGTCTGTCTATATACAGAGTCAAATGCTCTATGCTGCACTAAGTTGGTCATCCTTAGGGACCTAATGTCTGCACCGAGACTTTAAAGCGGGATACGAGAAGCCAAAGAGGTAGTATTCGGATCATGATTACATCGAAGGGACCTCATTTTCTATCCTGCAAAAAATCGCCTCCTGACTCCTCCGTACACACTTTATACGGTATTAATGTCAACGATGTAGATATAAAACCAACTCCGGAGCCATCATTTTGCACTTCTCGATTTTGTACCCCTCTTCCGGACTCCGTACCGTTCCGGTCAATAGTAATTATTTTAAGAGCGATTGAAGACATATGCTGGTCTAACTCAATAAGAGGTAGATAAAAACGCAAAAAAAAAGAAGCAATCACAATTCAAACGCAACTATTAGTGTTCTATTTCTTCAAGGATCAAAAGGTCGTATTTTGTTTCGTCAATCACTGTTTATATTCCCGGGGATGGTAGGCCCTTTTCGGGAAGGTTACAGCAACCAGAGAGTCCCCGATACTGCTGGTATTTATTATGGTTATATTTATTCATTAGACCTGTATTTTCTGCTATAGATTGGAGCACTACATCTATATCTATGCCCATTGGTCCATTTGTTGTCAGATATTCTGTAGCTTGTCAGACCCGGGTGGGTACTTTCCGCTTTTACCGTCTGCAGCCAGTCGGTTTTCACGTTCAAACCAGCAGCTGAAATAAACAGACTCAAAATGATAAAACAACTCATATCAAAACAATCGGCAGCCCGCGTCCAATTCTATCAATGAGAAAGAAAGAGGTAATGACCTCAAAAAAAGACAAGACTGTCTAACATGAGCAATTTCGAACCACTTGTACGTACTACTGAAAGCAGACAACTTCTGGCAGTAACCAGAGTAACTATTGATGTATGCTACTATAGAGAATGCTTGTCCCAACAGGCCACAACAATCAAAATGCTTAAAGAATGATATTAAATATTTACATCTTCATGAAACTTCAGCAAATTTTTCAACTGACAAAGGTTATTCAGGACTTCAAACAAGTGAATTGTCACTACTAATATGTTTTATCGGCTACCATTAAGGAATTTTTCTTTCAAACTTTGTTTTGGGCTTTTTCAGCTTTAGCAATATTATCCGAGCTACCAGCATCTTCGACTTCGATAATACTGACATCTTTTTCATCCTCATCAGGAATTAGATTGATAGCTCTTGCATGGGCATCATGTTCCACAGTCCTGCCTCTTGTAGAGAATACACCTCTGGTGAAGCCTTTTCTCTTGAAAATATGATCAATATCCTCCAATTCCAATCCAGCAGTTTCAGGAATGAAACAGTACACAATAGGGATCCAAAGAGCACAAAGAATAGCAAATATAACAAACGTTTTCCATCCTATGTTAGTAATAGCTTTTGGAGTAATTTGCACAACTGCGAATACACACAACCAGTTGAAAGCCGAAGCAATGGCTTGCACTCTCGATCTTAACCTGGTAGTGTTAATTTCAGCTGCCAAGAACCATGGTACTGGAAGCCAACCGATACCGGTGAACAATTGGTACAAGAAAATGAAGAAAGTGGCTCCAATGGAGCATCCGTAACCTCCGATGGAAAGGAGGATAGATACCATTACAAAACAGAATGAAAGACCAGCCCCCGAAATCATAAGAAGTTTTCTTCTACCTAACTTAGGGTTGTCAATAACCCAAAGAGGAATAAAAGAACCGATCAAGTAAACAATTTCGGTACAACCAGCCAAAATCAACGATGTAACCCTATTCATTCCAATAGCTTCGGTATATATGGTAGGGGCGTAATAGTTGATGAAATTAGAACCAGCAAACTGTTGACCCAACATGACAAACATGGAGATTAAGACTCTCCTGAAGTTCTGGATTTCACCACCACTAAAAAGCTCGGATATCCTAAAAGGGCCACCACGAGACTCCATCTCCACAGCAGTTTCTATTTCAACTCTCAACCTAATAACCTTTTCAGAAGTCACAGAAGCTTCTCCTCCCTCTAAAGCGGCTAATATTTCAGCTGCTTCTTCGGATCTTCCTTGTTGGACCAACCAACGAGGGCTTTCAGGTGAGAAGAAAGTTTCCACAAATAGCGAGATAGCAAAAATTCCCTGGAATGAGATCGGAAATCTCCATTGGAAAGAGTTGCCTACATATGACGTACCAAACCCAACCCAATAGGCGATAACCACTCCTGCGATGGTCACAACGGCTTGCCACGTCAAAAGTCTACCTCTATTACCACCAGTAGCACATTCAGACTGGTAAACCGGAATAGTGGAAGAATTGAAACCATTTCCTATCCCAGTGATGATACGGCCCGCGAACCACTGGGCTTGAGTATAAGAGGAGCCTAGAAGCACAGTTCCGATGATCATTGTTGAAGCTCCAAATAACATCATGGCTCTTCTACCCAACTTTTCACCAATAAAAAACGCAATAACAGATCCTAATACACACCCTAAATCATAAACTGATGTAAGGAGACCCCGCACGTCAGCATTTGGGTTGCCAAACTGTCTAAGGAAATCGGGATCCCCAATGATGGAGCCCATCACCCCCTGGTCGTAACCTAAAAGTAAGAATCCTGTACAAGAACAGAAAGTAACCACATAGCGAAGGTTTCTGCCTCTGGCAAAGTGACGAGACTTGAACCAAGTGCTATCCATCTTTAAAGCTAGACTAGTCAACCATGACAAACCTTTAGAGTTTTATACCAACCATATCAAGTGGGGTGGACTCCGCAATTTCTGGGGAGACTATTTTACTATGAATCTCTCGCCCATAAGATCTTAGATTGACGTTTTACCGGTTGCACTTTTTCGAGCTGCACTTTTTCGGGTTGAACTTTTACCGGAGGGGAGTGCATTCAGTAAAGTGACTTTTTCCAGAAAAGGGGTAGGATGGCTACAAGTATTGGGTCACAAGCCATATACTTTAATTACATCCTCATGTGACGCTAAAAAACCTTCCAAAATGCTTTCGAGACATTAGGCAATGGTTCCGACAGCCTATTTTTGTAGCACCCAAGATTAGTGTTAGCCATTTAACCATGCGCGAAATATGTCGAACGAGTACCCCTATTCATTTCCTGTACCGAAGCAATATTAACCCGAATGTACTTATTGTGGGGAAGTCAAGCTGGACATGCAACTAATAATGTCCCGCATTTTATCTGGTTTAGACTGGGTGTTTGTTTGACAACATAGGCTTTTTCAAAAATAAATATATTAACTATAGTAACTAACTTAACATAGCTGATAAAGGCTGCAAATTGAGTGCCCCAGAGATCACGAAAGAAAACCTTTTGAGATTTTTATGATACACTCGTTCATGTCGTGGCTGCAAAATTGTCGCAGGAATAACTTAGTAAGATTGCCAAATTTTATCTACGCTCGAATACTTCCATGTGCATTACCTATCTTTTGACTTCCACCTCTACAATGACTAAAATCCAATGACTAAAATCCAATATCTGTATCTTCTATCTGAACAAGATGTTCTGTATGCCAACATCAGCATCACCGTGAATTACTCCGACACCGTAAATAGTTTCAAGCTCCTCTTTTGCTTCCTCAAGAAAATCCAATATTTCCACCGCCTTGTCTGGTTTTACCCCCCATATCCCTGAGCCTTCAAACTACGAGCCATATTCCCTTTCACACAGTATTTCGATGGGGATATGATTTAGGGAGATTATACAATTTTACTCCAATCGACCTTTCGGCATCCCTTTCTCTGGTACAGTATTCCTTTACGAATTCCTCTTCAATGAAGGTATGATATTATGCCAAAGGGTCAATAAGCATTGATGGATCATAAATATTCCCTATTAAATACCTATCGCTGTCAAAGTCATCTACGTTTACGCCCCAAATGTAGCGTGCTTTAACCTTGTTCACTACTGAGACACTGGCTGGGCACTGCAAGGGCACAACTCCCGGCCAGTAATAAAAATTGGCAATAACTCCACCTTCTTTTTCACTAGACGCATTAGTGGGGGAGTGATAGGCTGTTTATTTGTCTCTCTATACACGTGATTTAAAATATATAGTCAAACAGCTAAGTTGAGCTCTTCTCGTTCTGTGAATATTACAAATTGGGAATAAATTTGAAGAATCCAAAAAAAGATCAAAATCACTACCATTAAATTCTCCAGTGTCTTATTCATTATTGTCTTTACCAATTAAACTCTTGGCAAACACTACTGCTAAACATTAAAAGCCCAATTGCTGCAAATTAAGTAGCTTACCGCGATAAGAATAAATACGACAAGAAGTCTTAGGCTCGACTCCACTTCTCAACTTAAACCTCTTAGGCTTCATCGTTCCGAGCTCCTCACACAAGTTAGACTGTCCTACAGCCACTATATGATGCACTAACTCAAAAGATTGCACTTAGAGAATGTACAATAATTTAGTAAATTAAACCTGATTACCTGTACCTTAAAGTCATAGGTCCCTGAGGTGAATATGAACAGTGGAAGGGCATTCTAACAGGAACCTGATTATATTATGGCAAGATAATCTTGAATTGCTTATGAACAACTTTATGGTGGTCTAATGGATAAATTAGAAAAGAGTAATATTATTTGACAGAATTGACCTAGTAATATAATACCATTGAGACATCCCAAAATAACTGGAATTTTTGCTCTTCGGTACGAGCGACTATGGCATTAAGAAATGATCATGTAAACACTGAGGATGAGGGTTCGAAAATGCAGCTATATTGAAGTACTGTTTATATCCTTTGAAAGTATTCCCTATGTCCCAGTCTTGAGAGTGAAAGGGGTGCCTGGGATTACAAATATCTAAGTTAACAGATATTACGACCCAGCCATATTTAAAGACGAATTTATATTTAGCTGATCGGCTCAGAGACCTAATCGGAAATATAACGTATTAGGAAATCAGTCCGAACCGGAAATTAGACCGAATCGTAAATATAACAAATTAGGAAATTGGACCGAATCGTAAATCTAACCTAATGGGAAATTGGACCGAATCGGAAATATGACCTATTAGGGCATTGGGCTGCGAGATATCGGTCGAACGTTTCCTGCCAAGGAAGCTAATAGAGACACTTCTAAGCATTGTAGGCATTTTTGCTGTGGAACCCTCCAAAGCCTCACGCAAGCACAACTACTGGTATTAGTAAGCTGCGATAATAACTGATAAAACAATATATATATAAACCTCTTAGAATCGCTCTAAAGTACACTGAAACAGTTGAATATCGATTGAAAGGATACTAAAAAATGTCTACTTATTTTATCGTCGGGGCCACTAGAGGAATTGGATTTGAATTTGCCAAGCAACTTTCCTCAAACGAAAAGAACTTAGTCATCGTTACCGTCAGAAATGATTCCAGACGTGCTGGATTAGATTCTCTCAAGAGAGATAACCTCAAGGTTATCTACATCGAAGCTACTGCTAAGTACGCTGAATTTGAAAAATCTTTTAAAGAGCTTGAAACTTTAGCTCCAAAAGGTATTGATGTCTTCATTTACAACTCTGCTATTGTTGGCCACGACAAATTCTTCAGTACTTCGATTGAGTGTAACCCAGACAAGTATGACGAAGTCTTGTCCACCAACGTAGGTGGTCCAGCTAAGGCTTACAAGGCCGTTTACCCCTACCTCTTTAAAGGAGAAGGTAACAAGAAGATCATCTTTGTTAGTAGTGCTGTTGCTATTATCGGATCTGATTTCTTAACTAACGCTTTTGGCGCTTCTAAGGTTGCTTTGAACTATGTTGGTGCTCAAATTGCTGTTGAAAACCGTGCTTCTGAAAACCCATTAAACAAGAACTCGGTCACTATTTTGTTGCATCCTGGTCTTGTTAGAACTGAGGGTTCTATTCGATTTAGCGACCTTCCATTGGAACATAGCAAGGATACCCAAACTTCAATCTCCAATTGTTTGAAGGTTATTGGTGGATTGAAACTTGAGGACTCCGGGAAATTCTTCGATGATGAAGGTAAGGAACTTCCATTTGCTCAAGAAAAAGCTCAAGCTTAAGAGCCACTTGAATATATCAGAGACGTAGAACTATTAAATAGAAATATATGATGTTGCAATAATTTTTACTGCTTCTTCAACAACACAATAACTATGCCAACTAAATTATATCGCGAAATAGTGTAGTCTCCCGTGTACAGGGGTTAACGCTAAGCAAAAAAAATCGTTATTCCTCATACTGAAGAATCGAGTATACAGAAAGTCGAATGCAAAGTCCGGCACATAAGTCACTCGTCTTTTGATTGACTTAATTGCCATAGATAATTACCATAGCTAAGAAAAGCTGCAAAATGGCTGCAAATTTGCAATTATAAAGAGGGAGAAATAATCGCCCCGCAAAAGGTGGGATAGCTGGTCGGGGGAGGACTCTTCAGGTGATCCAGAGTCTGAGTAATGGGAAAAATGATCGTGCAAATCGTAGGGTCAAGCGGGTGGTGTGGGATTAGCGCGCTCCTGATTGACTTTCAGGGAGGTCGAGATCTAAGTCAGTCTAGGGTGGATTTAAACCATATAAATAAAAGATATTTATATCATTTTTTAAATATCACTATGCGCTTCACCAACTTTTTAATGTTCAATTTTTTGTTCAGTGTTACGTTGGCAACGACACTGGATTTCTTGTTAAACAACTATCAATTAAACCTAACTAAATTCGTTGATAATCACAACTTACTATGTTTCACCAAATTATATGGTGTTACCTATAAAACTAGTGAAACTAAATATAAAGGACTTCAACTTGAATCAAACTCCAAACCATTACCAGTTATTGTCGACATCAATGACTACAGCGTTAGATGATATAGTGTTTTCAACAAACATCACTCTACATGATGGCATACAATTTAATAACACGTATGATTTCTGCCAAGAACTTGAGAACTTCACGCAAGATATGAAGAACAAAGCAGAAGGAGTTGAAAATTTGCTGTCTAAGAATCTTAATGGCAAATTCTTGTTTAGAAGCCGAAAGTTTTTGGAGAAGCACGGTATGTCTTCAGTGACGAAGGTACTTATCAGTGGCCTTTAATCACTCTTATTGTCAAGGGTAAAATTTAGGTAATGGTTTAAATAATAAACGCTAGTAAAATAAACAGTAAGGTGTGCAAAGTAAGCTGAAGAATGAATGTTCGCTTAAACGGCTGAGAACAAAGTACTCGTGCAATCAACACTACTTACAAATTAGAAACACAGTCAAATTGTATTATTAAATATCAAACATCCATGGAAGGTCTAGAAGAGTTCACTAGCATTCAGCTAGACGAGTGTTATCAGCACCTTGGTTGGATTCTTTTTTCAAATATTGTTTCTTGAGGCTTGCCTTTGGGACAATTTAATTTTGTGTGTATCTGGGATTTTGTTGAACCACTCGGTGAACCAGTATTTTGCATTGGCTACCATAGGTGAGACCCATTTCCCAATTGATTTTACCTTTAAGTTTAGCACTACTATGACCAATTGCATAGACGACGTCACTAGGTTTTTGTGAAAGCTCTTTTAGACAGTAAACCCAATCCTTGCTTGTTTAGCTTATCAAATTCTGTTAAAGATACGCCAAATTGTTCTCGATATAACATAATTGAATTTCGGTGTACTTCGTTTTCGATATAAGAGGATAAACTTACAGTGTTGCTCTTTGTTAGATAAGTTTTAAGGCAATCTCTTAGGTCATGAATTTGACTGTCATTAGTTTGAGTAATATAATCACTCATTTCAAGAATGAGGTTACCATTATCACATGGTTCATCGATATAAGTGTCATTGACACCAAATATATTGTTAATACATGTTTGTAAGCCAAATATGTCAGTTGCCTGAGATTGGTCAATGAAAATAAAGGTAAAAATCAAGTAAACTAGTAACATCTATCATGAAATAGTGCGAACTCTTGTGCACAGGCGTTAAAAGCTACGCGCGGATGCAACTCGTATGCAACCGTTTTTCCTCATACTGTAGGAACTGCAAAAAGTAGGAACTGGTGTGCAATCCGGCACATAGACCTTTTTGTTTTTTGATTACATAAGAATGAGCGTATTTCTTTTTCGGTTGCAAATATTCTGTGTAGACTACTAGTTTCTGTTCTACGGATAATTTGTGGTCAAGGGAATCGTGTGGGAAATAGAGCGCTCCTGATTGGCTTTCAGGGAGGTCGAGTTCTAAGTCAAGGGTGGATAAGAAGTCTCTATCCTCTGCAATGGGGACTTCGGCTGGGCCAGGAGGCAGAGGCTGGGGTGGGGGTACTGGACCGAGTGCTGGGTGAGGCTGCGTTTCTTCATTTAAAGGCAGAACTGTGACAAAGTTTGCGTGCGCTGAATGAAAAATTTGAACGTTTCTGGAGAGGTGGACATCTTTGGGTACGAATTCCGCCAAACAAGCGTTACCAGAGCGGTTTTTATTAATGCATCACGCCATGAATTTCATTAATATCTTAATCGTTTTGCTGTACTTCACAGCATATGCCATCGCTCAAAATATAACTGCTATAGAAGAATGTATAAATCAAGTATTATTACAAAATGATACTATAATCGAAGAAGGGTGTAATCCTGGTCAATACACTTTGTCCTTAGGTGACAACGTCTTAGAAATAAGCCCTGATCAGAGGGAAGGAGTTAGGAACTGTCTCAGCGCCTTAAGTTCAAATGAGTACATTAATACTATATCTACAGTATTAATTGATAGTGAAACCAGACGGTCTATTATGTTCTTTAGAAAACCGATAGGAACCACATTAGATGATATCAGATCTTCTTATATTGATACATTAGTTTTAGATAAACGGGCTGCCAGTAACCTCTATCGCGAAATAGTGTCATTTCATGTCCACAGGCGTTAAACTGTACGTGGAGAATCTGATGTGCAAAAAAATCCGTTTTCCCTCATACTGGAGAATCTGGTGTGCAAAAAGTGGAAACTGGTGTACAAAGTCCGGCATATAAGGAATTTGTATTTCGATTAGATAAGAATTGGTTTGATGAATTTATAGTTTTTCTGCGGCTAGACTAGACATTGAACTAGCCCAATTACCGACTTCCTGTTTGTGGGACACAACATTATCTCGCATATGGGTAATTGGCCCACAACGGGTTCCCCAGGGTCGTCATTTGCACCAACTTCGCTCCGGCATCCCAAGGTCTTGGAAAATTTTTGTACAACTCTAGTGTTCATACTGGGTGTTGTGCTGAATGCAAGTAGGCAGTGGTTCAAAAGTTTGGGGCTAGGAATGGATATCACTGCTCCTGAAAGACTGCCAAGATACGATTACCAAAAGATGCACGAGGTGTTTCTGTTCAGTAATATTGATGAGCCTGCCACCAACTATACCATGCCCGAGGCAGCTCAAACCCACTTTTCCAAAGACTTTATTCTAACGGCCTATCAAAAGGAAGTCTCATTGCAGGTGTACTCGTCTTTGGCGCCAGTGTTCTCTATAGCCCACAAGCAGTGGAAAAACGATCAACTTTCTTTTATCCAAAGACTTTTATGTCTTGGCTGCAAAAATGTCGCAGATTGCGGGTTGAGTCTCAAGGGGTCATACAGGGCGTTGTTACTCTTTTAATCGACACTCATATACTTCTATACCTATTAGTATTACCTATTGCCTATTACCTATTGCCTATTACCTATTACCTATTACCTATTACCTATTACCTATTACCTATTACCTATTACCTATTACCTA